>QRFJ01002192.1:37900-54931 GCA_006176705.1 Cocos nucifera | reverse complement strand
GGAGCAATTAGAATGATTTGGATAATCGATCATACTAGTTATCAAAATCAAAAAAGTTTTGATCCATCGAAAGATGTTTCGATGATGTCAATGATAGAGATCGAGATATATCCCATTACTATACGGAACTGAATCAAACTAGATCACACGAGCAAGGGTTTGGATCTAGATGTCATCAATTGGACTAACCGAGTTCAATTAATTTGAATAAGATTCAATTAGGTTCAAGAAAATCATGCTAGCACACGATTGAGCCTAATGTTGTCCTTTAATAATCATTAAATCTTGTCTCGACTGAGCCAAATGTATTTTGGCTCACTCAGAAATATTTACTTGGTCTGACTGAAGCTTGCTCAGGTCAGAAAAGGGTTGTCTTAATTTATGAGATAAATTTAAAACAACACCTGCCATTTTCGATCACCTGCTAAATCTTATGTTCGGACATTGATCAAATGTTGACCCTAGACACTTAGACATCTGCCCATGTGTCATGCACCCATAGGAGAGTATCTGAGGACTTGTCCCCTACCAAAATATAGATAGGAAGAGGGTGCATGCCTCCCTAGGCGTGCACCCCGTGAGGATAATGCTGGAGTCCCATACAGATGGGACTCCAGGGTTGCTTTAGGGGATTAAACTATGTGGTGCCAAGAAATCTTGTTTGACCTAGTCTTGGCACCACCTTAGGAGGGTTTTGAGGGGTCTCTCATTTAACTGGATCAGATGATATCATCCCACCAATCAGATTTAGATTTGATTATGCAAAGGGCCATGATTGGCTAGGATGATGTGGCACTACATGGCGCAGTAGGGTCTATATAAATCCTATCTGTGCCTAAAATTTAATGCTTCTACTTTTAGCCCATGCCACAAAGCCTCTCTCCCTCCTTCTCCATGCCACCCTTTGGTCTTCTCTCTCCTCTCCATGCCCAAGGGCTTTTGGGCATGAACAAGGTGCGATCCAAGCAAGTAAAAGATGTTAGAAAAGGAAGAAGGCAGCACTGCTGCAAGAAACAATGACTGTTCTTCAAAAGCAGTTTTGAAGATCTTTAAGATCAGATCTAGATCTAATTTTTGAAAGATTGATTGAGAAGAAGAAGATCTCTAGATCCTACCTGAGTGGATACCGATAAAGGTCAGATGCTTGCATGGCTACATCCAGAATCTCAGGCAAACATCGGGATCATCACAGAATAATTAGATTATCCAAAATAAAGGTATAATTAAATTAGATTTAAATTTTATTTTTAATTTTATTATTAGATCAATAAGATTAGATCTGAGGAGTCTTAGATCTGATTAAAATCTTAGAGAAAAATTTTTTGAAATATTTCTTTCGATCCAATCAGATCTGAACAAACCTGACCCAAAAAATAAGGCTTTTTCCTTCAACTGGTATCAGTGCCAGATTTCATAATTCATTAGATATAATTTTAATATATTTTTGATCTAATAATTAGATGATTTTAGATATCATATTAAATATGATTAGATCTAAAATTAAAAAATTAAAAATTAAATAATCTAGATCTAAGATGTATGAGATGCATGACTAGACTAGGAATAGAATTATTCTATGTATAGTCTAGCATAATCATAATTTTAATTTAATTAATTATAATTTTTAGATCTATTTATTTACTATTTTTTGATATTATAAATATTATAATTAGATCTAAAAAATAAAAAATAAATTTATTTAATTTTATTCATATGAGATATGATAGATGCATGTTTAGACTAGTTGTAGAATAGTTTTACAAAATTATCTAGAATAAATTTTAATTTGATATGATCAAATTTAAATCTTATTTTTTAGATATTTATGAGATAATTTAGATCTAAAAATATGCATGATATGATACATGAGATGTATGCAAAATATATTTTTAGTTAGATCTAATTTTTATATATGAGATATATGATGCAGATTTAATCAGTTTTATAGATTTATCATGTTTCTGATTAAGGTGTTCCTTCTTGGCCATTCGATCATAAGAATGAAGTAGGGTTTAAAGACCCTCTCCTTTCATTTGATGGAATGTTCTTATGGTGTGTAGGGGTGCTGTGCGTTCGTCCTTAATCAAAAATCAAAAAGCTTATTTTCTGCAAAATTCTAGATCCTGAAATCCTAAAATTTTATATACATATTTTATTTATGAACCCTAAACTTAATTAAGAATTAAGATTATAAAATATATTAGATCTAAAATTGAGAATTTTTAGATCTAAGATATATTCATAAAATTAAAGGTTCGGTGCTTGGGTAGCTCAATTAGGTCTAGCAGTTGATCAAATCGAATCAAGAGTTGGTTAGGTGGGATCAAGAGTACTTAAATTGATCAGCCTAATAGGATTAAGTCTAGATCAAGGTCGAGTCACATGAGTGATCAATCAAGTTAAGATCTAATTAGGCTCAGTGGTTAGAGTCTGGATTGTAGGCTAATCTGATTGATTCTAGCTTAATAATTTGATGTCTAAGGTAACGTTTGGCAGATACGATCGACTGATTTTTAATTAGAAGCTACTTGACTCAAATGCGTTCTTGTCAAGTTAATAGCATATCCCTTCCACCAGTCTCACTTACCTGGCCATATTTGTCGACTCAGTCCTAATCTAAGGTGGCTAACAATCCAAGCTGACCCATGCCACTAGGTTAGTCATAATGGTTATGGCTATATCAAGTCAAGTTTAAAGAGATCTAAATCAAATCATTCTAAGAAAAGATTAAGTCTAAGATCTTCCACCATTGTAGATGTGCGGGCCCTTCCCGAGGTTAATGTTCTCAATTGGTTATAGTGGTTCAGTTGCACCAGGAAGATGCAACCATGTCTATTAGGCATTGGATGCTGTGGGCTGGAGGATGGATTGTGCTCAATATTTTGGATACGATGAGAGACCCAATTAGAAATCCAATCTGTGCAAATGGTGGGTTTGACTTAACTAAGAAGTCGATCAATATTTTGGGCACGATGAGATTCATGAATTAGAGACCAAGTCTGGGTGCACCATGATTAGAGAATCATTAGACAAGAGTTGTTTACTCATTGACTAACCCATCATCAATAACTGTTAGATGAGGTGATGAGTTAGTTGGTGGGACTGCACCATCCACTAGAAATCAGTAATCGTAGAGATTTTTATATCTCTACAGAGGGAGTGTAGGGATCGTAGAAAATAGTAAAAGCTAATTTGTTTAAAAATCAAAATTCTAAACAAATTGGTCAAATCTTAATTACAAAATCTAATTAGAAACTTTGACTCTCTATAGAAGAAAAATATCTGCGTTCAATCCACTAGCCCGTATCCTGGACACCCATAGACTGATCGAACCCAATTATAAGGATTGGCTTCAGAACTTCAAAATTATTTTGGGTTATGAGAAGTTGACTCATGTATTGGACTAGGATCCCCCCACCTTACTCGCTCATCCGTCCGTTGAACAAAGAGCATCTCTTGACCAGTGGATGGATGTAGATAATAAGGCCAGATACTACATGTTAAGCTCAATGTCTGATGAGCTTCAGTGCCAACATGAAGATATCAAGATTGTCCACCAAATGTTGGCTCACTTGCAAGAGTTGTTTGGTGAACAGAGTCGCATAGCCAAATATCAGGTCACTAAATGACTATTTAAAGCTAAAATAAATGATGGGCAGTCAGTCTAAGATCATTATCTAATAATGATCAAGAACATGAAAGAGCTTAAGAAGTTCGAAATGAAGTTAGACCAGGATCTGCAGAATGATATAATTCTACAATCCTTGATTGATGTGTATGGACAATTCATCATGAACTACCATATGCATAAACTTCAGAATACTCTGATCGAGCTTATGAATATGTTGGTTACTGCTGAGCTTTCTATGAAAGGTTCTAAAGGCTCAGTACTTGCTATGGAATAGACTTCTTTCAAGAGAAAATCTTTTCGAAAGAAGAAGAAGTCTGTGAAAATGCAAAAGGTGGAATATGGAAAGAAAAAAAAGGCAGAGCTAAAAAAGAAGGCACCTAACAAAGAAAAGTGTTTCCATTGTAATACTGATGCTCATTGAAAAAGGAACTATCCTACATACCTAGCCATCCTGAAGAATAAGAAGGAGACAGGTCCTTCTGGAGGTAAGCTCGTTATTGAATCTAATCTTACGATTTCTTTTGCATCCAGTTGGATGCTTGACTCTGATTCTAGTGCTCATTTGTGCACTTCCATGCAGGGTCTTAAGGATAACAGGAGGCTGAGGGATGGTGAGATGATCCTACGCATCGAAAATGGAGCAAAAATTGCTGCGTGGTCATGAAAACCTACCCTCTTCGACTACTATCTGGCTTAGATTTAGTACTTAAGGATTATTATTTTGTGCCTGCTACAAGCAGGAATTTGATTTTTGTTTCATATTTAGCACAAGAAGGTTATGTAATTAATTTTCTTAAGGACTATTGTAATATACTTTATGAAAGAAATAAAAGTGCAAGAGATTTCCTTATTAACAATCTCTACCAATTACATATTGATGTATCTATCTTTAATATCGAGTAAAATATGAATGCCATAAGATCAAAATGACCCAGGGATAGTCCAAACGATAGATATCTATGGCATCTAAGGCTAGGTCATATAGCAGAAGATAGGATTAATAAATTAGAGAAAATCGAGCTATTGAGTCTGTTGACTTTTAAGTCATATCCAATTTGTGAATTATGTCTTCATGGCAAAATGACTAAACTCCCTTTTGTAGGACATGGGGGAAGGGCCATGGATCTACTTGCCTTAGTACACTGATATGTGCGGCCCATTGATGTGCCAGCTAGAGGCAACTTTGTCTACTTCATAATCTTTATCGATGATTTATCTCGATATAGATTTGTGTATCTTATAAGACATAAATCTGAAACCTTTGAAAAATTTAAGAAATTTAGACATGAAGTAGAAAAGCAAAGTGAAAAATTTATTAAGGTTCTTTGATCAGATCGAGGAGGTGAATACCTTAGTCAGAAATTTCTGAACTATCTCAAGCAATCTGGCATAGTCTCTCAATGGACTCCATCTGGAACATCTTAACTCAACGAGGTGTCAGAATGGAGGAACCAGACTCTATTAGATATGGTCCGATCCATGACGAGCTTCACAGACCTTCCTAATTTTTTTTGGAGACATAGTCTGTTAATTGCTATATATTTACTGAATAGGATTTCCTCTAAAATCATTCCTACCACACCATATGAGATATGGCATGGTAAGAAATCAAGTCTGAGTCATCTCAGAATTTGGGGTTGTCCGACTCATGTCAAAAGACAACAAGCGGATAAGTTAGACTATAGGTCCTTTAGAGCTCGATTCATAGGTATCCTAAAGAGTCATTAGGATATTATTTCTACATTCCAGAAGACCATAATATGATTGTGAGTCAGCATGCCATCTTTTTTAAAAAATAGTTTATTCAAGATGGTGGCATTGGAAAGCAGATCAAGCTCGAGGAGAAAATCTCACAAGAGCTACGAGCTAAGGACCTTATGGAATCAAATCAGATTGAGCCAATACAATCACTACCTCCTCCACCTGATAGATCGAAAAGAATTTTTCATCCCCTTGAGAGGTATTTAGGTGCTATTTCAGAGGAAGTAGAGAAAATGTTCCTCGTAGGTAATGGGATTCATGATGATGATCCCAAAATCTATGATGAGGTGATATCAGATATCGACTCCAAAAAATGGTTAGAGGCATTGAAGTCAGAAATTGACTCAATGCATTCGAACCAAGTCTGGACCTTGGTAGATCCATCTGAAGGTATAGTACCTATTGGGTGTAAATGGACTTACAAGAGAAAGATTGATGTAGATGAGAATGTGGAGACATTCAAAGCTAGATTAGTGGCAAAAGGCTATAGTTAGCGCGAAGGAATTGACTATCAAGATACCTTTTCGCCAGTAGCCATGCTAAAATTAATCCACACATTGCTTGCTATTGTAGCCTATTTCGATTATGAAATATGGCAAATGGATGTGAAAATGGCATTCCTAAATGGATATCTTGAGAAAGATATCTATATGGAACAGTCACTAGGTTTCACATCCAGTGATGTTGATCATAAAGTATGCAAGTTGCAAAGGTCCATATATGGACTTAAGCAAGCATCTCAGAGCTGGAATACTCATTTTAATGATGTGATCAAACTATTTGGTTTCATCAAGAATGAGGAGGAACCATGTATTTTTAAAAAGGTCAGTGGGAGTGCTATTGTCTTTCTCGTACTATATGTGGATGATATTCTTCTTATTGGGAATGATATTTTCATGTTGACCATAGTTAAAATATCATTATCTAAAAAATTCTCTATGAAAGATCTAAGAGAAGCATCCTTCATTCTAGTAATTAAGGTCTATAGAGATAGACCGAATAGGATGCTAGGTCTTTCATAGAAGGTATACATAGAGGAAGTGCTAAAGAGGTTTAGCATGGAAAACTCCAAGAGAAAATTGGTACCCTTTAGACATGGCATTCATCTCTCCAAGAAAATGTGTCCCAACACACCTGAGGAGATTGAATGCATAAGCAAGATCCCTTATGCTTCAACAATAGAGAGCCTCATGTATGCCATGTTATGTACACGACTTGATATAGCCCATGCTGTCAGTATCACGAGTAGATATCAGTTGAATCTAGGTAAAGAACACTGGACTTCTGTGAAATGTATCCTTAAGTACTTGAGAAGAACTAAGGATATGCTGTTGATTTTTGGTAATAGAGAACTCTAGGTCGAGGGATATACAGACTTGGATTTTATGTCTAATATAGATAATCGAAAGTCAACATCTGGAAGTTTGTTTGTGTGTAATGGTGGTGCTGTCAGTTGGAAGAGTTTCAAGTAGACAGTGATAGTAGATTCCACTTGAAAGTAGAGTACATCATTGCGTCAAAAGCTATGAAAGAGGTATTCTGGTATAAGAAGTTTGCCACAGAGATCGGAGTGATGCCATTGGATGCCATTTCTCTGTATTGCGATAATAATGGTGCCATAGCCCTTGCTAAGGAGCTGAGGTCTTATCAGAAATCCAAGCACATCTAGTGGCGATACCACCTCATCTGCGATTATCTTGAGAAAGGTTACGTCGAGGTCAAGAGAGTCGACTTCATAGATAATGCGGCAGACCCACTTATAAAATCGTTGGGCTAGTAGAAGATCGAAGCCCACCTTGAGAAGATGGGACTTAGATTTGTAGCTAATTAGTTTTAGGTCAAGTGAGAGTTTGTTAGATATGTATGCCCTAGAAGCCAGATTGGCTGACACTTATAATACACTTCTAAGAGCAAAATTATAATTTTAACTATAACTAATAAAATAGGTTATTTTCTATCAAAGTGTGTATTTCAAAGTGTCTATGATACATCCCTTGAGTTAATGAAAATTATAGTTCATATTTTCAAGAGTTTAAAATTTAAGACATGAATTTTCATTATTAACTCATAAAATGCTCTCAATCGTAGAATCATCATGAGGATGGTGATTGATCTAGAAGGTTAGTGTACGATCGCTTCTTTTGGATAGATGAGTCTTGAATCTACGGTGTAGAAATACTAAAGCGAGAGTATAGATATTCATTAGAGAATGAGGGTACTGAGCGTGACCACCTCAAGCAGTCATGAGAAAGTCTACATTCTCATCGATGACTGGCTTGAAGTTGTAGTGGTGTGTCTGGTTCTTTGATCCGAGGTGCATCAGTAGTTCATCTTGAGGGTGTTATAGTTTGACTATACCATAACTCGATCTCCTAGCCATTCAGAATTCTGAGGTGTATGTTGGCTATAGCATGTTCATTGTAGAAATTGGATTGCACCAATAGGGAATCTATCTACCTCGGTAGATGAGGAGCAGCCCTATGATGATCATGAGAATCAAGTCCATAAGCCCATGGCCATGATAGAGTGAAATAATAGAAAGAGTTTCTATTAGGGTTTTCACATTGGACTTGAATCAAATGATTAATTCATATGACGAAAATTAGGATTTGACGAGATCACCTTAACCCTAATCTGGTCAGGGCTCAAGATAGAAGAACTTAATCACACAGATAACTACATCGAGAGGTTCACTTTCAGTTCTGATGGATTGCCACCATATGCTGCTAGGTGTCACTGATGGATTTTGGGAGCAATTAGAATGATTTAGATGATCGATCATACTAGTTGTCTGAATCAAAAAAGTTCTGATCTATCGGAAGGTGTTTTGATGATGTTAATGATAGAGATTGAGACATATCCCATTACCATATGAAACTGAACCTAATTGGATCACACAAATAAGAGTTTGGATCTGGATGTCATCAATTAGACTAACCCAGTTCAATTGATTTGAATAAGATTCAATTAGGTTCAAAGAAATCATGCTAGCAGATGATTGAGCCTGATGTTTTTCTTTAACAATCATTAAAGCTTGTCTCGACTGAGCCAAATATATTTGGTTTCACTCAAAAATGTTTACTTGATCTGACTAAAGCTTGCCCAAGTCAAAAAAGGGTTGTCTTAATTTATGAGATAAATTTAAAATAACATCTACCATTTTCGGTTACCTACTAAATCTTGTTTTCGAACGTTGATCAAATATTGACCTTGGACACTTAGACATCTGCCCATGTGTCATGCACCCATAAGAGAGTACCTAGGGACTTGTCCCCATGCTAAAATGCAGACAAGAAGAGGGTGCATACCTAGGGAGGCATGCACCCCATAAGGATAAAGCTGGAGTCCCATACGGATGGGACTCCAGGGTTGCTTTAGGGGATTAAACTGTGTGGCGCTAAGAAGTCTTATTTGACCTAGTCTTGACACCACCTTAGGAGGGTTTTGAGGGCCTCTTATTTGATTGGATCAGATAATATTATCCCACCAATCAAATTTAGATCTGATTGCGTAAAGAGCCATGATTGGTTAGGATGATGTGGTACTGCATGGCGCAGTAGGGTCTATATAAATCCTATCTGTGCCTAGAATTTAATGCTTTTGCCATTTACCCATGCCACAAAGCCTCTCTCCCTCCTTCTCCATGCCACCCTCTGGTCCTCTCTCTCCTCTCCATGCCCAAGGGCTTTTGGGCATGAACAAGGTGCGATCCAAGTAAATGAAAGGCACCAGGAAAGGAAGAAGGCAGCACTGCTGCAAGAGACAATGATTGTTCTTCAAAAGTAGTTTTGAAGACCTTCAAGATCGGATCTAGATCTGATTTTTGGAGGATTGATTGAGAAGAAGAAGATCTCTAGATCCTGCTTAAGTGGATACTAGTAGAGGCTAGGCACTTATGTGGCTACATCCAGAATCTCAAAAGAACATCGAGATCATCACAGAATAATTGGATTACCCAAAATAAAGGTATAATTAAATTAGATTTAATTTTTATTTTTAATTTTATTATTAGATCAATAAGATCAGATCTGATAAGTCTTAGATCTAATTAAGATCTCAAAAAAAAAAATTGAAATATCTCGTTTGATCCAATCAGATTTGAACGAATCTGATTCAAAAAATAAAGCTTTTCCCTTCACGAAGAAGGATCAACACAGTACTAGCATACTATACTAATTTTCTGCATAGGACTTCTGTTCATGATTCATGAGCTTATATGGATGATTCCTAGAGGTCGTATATGCATGCGGCTTGCAACATCATCCTCAAGTTCGGATCAATAAGTTAGAATATCTAACTTGTACAGATAACAAAGATCTGATCTCCTATTACTTTTATGATTCTAATCTAGTGTAGATCTATGTTGATATGATCAACACTTATTCTTTTCTTTTTTTTTTTTAATTTTTGATTTAATATCATGCCATAATCATGTAATAGGATCTTAGATCTAGGATATTCTCTAGTCTTATAAATAAATATTAATTTATTTAAGTCTTCCACTGTCTGATCTTGAAAAAGTTTCAAGTTCTAGTCCTAAAATCTTAAATCTGGTTCCAACAATTGATATCAGAGCCTAGATTGATTATTACTTGATTAATGTGTATGTTTAGATTATTTTTTAGATTAAATCTAATTTATAATCTGATTATTAAATTTAAAATTAAAAATCATGATCACATGAACTGCTATAAGGTTGTCGTGCTGTAAGGTTTATCCCTTATAGTGAAAAGATTGTCCTAGTTCGTGTAAATCTAATTTTAATCATAAATCTATTAGATATGATCTAATTTTATTTATGATTTATTAGATTTATAAAATTTTAAATCTAAAAATAAAAATTTTAGATTGTACGGACTGATCTTATAAGGTTGTCTTGCTGTAAGGTTTATCCCTTATAGTGAAAAGGTTGTCCTAGTACATGCTGATCTAAAATATTATTTATAAAATTTTAGATTAGATCTAAAAAATTTTATGATCTGATTAAAAATATTTTAATTTAATTTTAATCATCATAAATATATTAGATTTGATCTAAGTTAATTTATGAATGATTGATGTTGAAACTATTTTAATTACATGAACCTACTTAGATTAGATCTAAAGTAGTTTCATGCTTATGTTATTTGTATTTTGATTATAAATCAAACATGCAACTTAGTTGATAGAATCATGTTATAAAAATATTTTACAAACATAAAAATTATTTTTGAAAAGTCGAACCTCAACCCTCAACCTAAAACTTAATTAAGAATTAAGAAGTTGTTTGATTAGGATCTAGGATTGTAAATTTAAGATCCTAAGACACAAATCATAACACATTGGGTTAATGGATTAGTGGAGATTAGGTCCATTAATTGGGTTAGATCTAAGGTTAGATTAAAGAATAGACTTAATTAGAGAATTGACTAAATCTAATCAATTGTTGTCTTAGATTAGGTCAAGGATTCTCTAGATCAATTACAATAGTTGTAGTTGGTCAAGTCCATGTCTTTAACAAGAATCAAATGGACTTGATTCTTGACTAAGCCATCTATCATGAAATATTAGGTTGATCTAATTGAAACTAATTAACTAGTTGGTGTCTAAGGTAAGTCGGACATATACAATCAATGGTTTTTAATTAGCAGCCCACTTACCTGACTATTTTTTATGGTGTCTAAGGAAAGCTTTGACAAACCCTCCCACCGATATCACTTACCTGACCTTCTTGGTGAGATTATGTTTTGATTCGATTACTTGACAATTCGAGTTAACCCATGTCAGCTAGGTAAATTAGTGTGATTGATTTAGGTACTCCTAGACCAGCATATTAATGGTCTTCCTTAAGCTGACTTAGTAAAGCCAATGGGAGGATTATGACAGGCTGGTTCATCTGATCTTCCCTCATCTTTAATAATTAAATCCTCTAAAATTATTAGGATCTTAAAATAAAATAGTTATGATGATAACTAGATCATAGCCTTCCATTAAGTAGGTGATAATGGATCCATTAATTGGATAATCATTGGAGGCCCATAGGCCTGGTGATTATCCGCTAATGGAATTATCATTCGTAATATGATTTCTTGACTGTGTCTCTCTAAATGGTGGTTAGGTTGACCAACCATAGTTGGACTTAATCATTCATTAGTTAGATGGTTATGATCATGTTAATGGTTGGACCTAATCGGAACTTTTAGTGGAGACCCTAGCCTACTGAAAAGATACCTGAAGCAAAATTAAATTAGTAAAAATTATTTGGAGAAACAATTGGTTATGAACCTATCCTTAGATGTACATGGATTGACTAACCATAGTTGGGCTTGTATGTAGTCTATGTGGATTCTAGTACCCACTAAGAAATTAGGATAATTTCTTGAATTAGAGGTAGAAACTATCAATTCGAATAAAATAGTGAGAGAAACCTTTTGATTAAAGTCTAAATATTTTGGTTCAATGAATCAATTACTAATTAGGCTTTTGGTTCTCCTTTGCATAGTTAAACCCAAACCACAATTGCTCCATTCACCGTGAGACAGTGATAAATTTATGGGACCAAACTTCGATAATAAGTATCGATTTGAATGTTGTTCAGCAGCACGAAGTGGTTCATGCTAGGACCTTTATGCCTAGATTAAACATAAGATCCAAGAATAACCTAGATCAGACAATTGCTGTACAGAGCAGGGGCATTGGAAGAGGAACTATCCTCAGTATCTTACTTTCCATTACTCCAATAGGCTGAATAAGAGAAGAGAGCAAGTAGTTGCTGATCAAAGAGGTTATATGATAACACCTTGTAACTTCTTTATTTGTGATACTGCTACCTGAGTATTAGATATAGGAAGTCCAATCCATATTTGCAATACATTGCAAGAACTTCAAGTTAGTAGAAAAATTGAAAATAATGAGCGATTCCTAAATATTGGAGTTGGAAGGTCTATTCCAGTTCTAGCTATGGAAATAGTTCAACTTATTTTCAATACTAATATCATTTTCTTTAAATGAATGTCATTATTGTCCTTCTTTTCTGATGAATATAATCTCTATTGTCCTTTTGGCCAAAGAAGGTTATCATTTATATGATAACACCTTGTAACTTCTTTATTTGTGATACTGCTACCTGAGTATTAGATATAGGAAGTCCAATCCATATTTGCAATACATTGCAAGAACTTCAAGTTAGTAGAAAAATTGAAAATAATGAGCGATTCCTAAATATTGGAGTTGGAAGGTCTATTCCAGTTCTAGCTATGGAAATAGTTCAACTTATTTTCAATACTAATATCATTTTCTTTAAATGAATGTCATTATTGTCCTTCTTTTCTGATGAATATAATCTCTATTGTCCTTTTGGCCAAAGAAGGTTATCATTTGTCTATAAAGGAAGATTATTGTAACATTATTATGAATAATGTTACAATAATGCAAGGATAATGAAGAAATGGTATTTATATTCTATCATAGCTTGAGTATAATATATATTTTTAAAAAATATCCTAAATTAGATAATGTCTCTGATATCTATTTATGGCACTGTAGGCTAGGTCACATAAATAAGAATAGGATAAATAGGTTGACTCAAGAGAAAATCCTCGAAGTCAGTGATTATGAATCACTTCCAACCTGTAAATCTTGCCTTCTTAGTAAAATGACTAAGTTACCTTTTACTAAAAAAGAAGAGAGAGCTACTAAGCTCTTAGGTCTAGTACATACTAATGTATGTAGACCAATGAGCACAGGTGCCAGAGGTGGATATTTCTATTTCATCACTTTCACAGATGATCTATCCAGGTATAGATATATTTACCTGATGAAACATAAGTTGGACTCATTTAAAATATTCAAAAGATTCCAAAGTGAAGTAGAAAAATAAACTAAAAAAATATTGAAACTCTTCGATTGGATCAAGGAGGTGAATATCTATCCAGTGAGTTCTTAACATATCAAAGAGTAAATAAAATTCTCTCATAGTGGACTCCTCCTAGGACAGCATAGCATAATGGTGTATCGAAAAGAAGAAATTGAACCTTGTTGGACATGGTTCGATCCATAATGGAGTTTGCTAGTCTGCCTATTTTATTTTAGAGTTATGCTCTTGAGACTGCATGTTATATATTGAATAATGTACCAAGTAAATCTATCACAAAAGCTTCATATGAGATATGGACTGGGCATAGGCCTACACTCTCTCACCTACGGATTTGGGGTTTTTCGGCCTCTGTCAAATGTCTGCATACAGATAAGCTTGAACTCCGATCTGATAAGTATGTGTTTATAGGGTATCCAATCCTAAAGAAAGTAAGGGTTACTATTTTTATCATGCTGAAGAACAAAAGGTGTTCGTCAGTCTTAAGATAATCTTTTTAGAAAAGGAGTTCCTTGGTGAAGAAACTGTTGCCTCTAAGGTTGAACTTGATGAAGTTCAACAAGTAGAAAGATCGACACCAATAGCTGAACCTAAGTCGAATTTGATTAGATCAGATTCGGAGCCTAGTGTACCTACACCATTAAGGCGATCTAGTAGAGTACCACATCATCCAAAAAGATACTATGGTTTCTTGGTTTGGAATGGTGATCCCATCAAACTCGATGAGAATGATGAGGATCCGATCACCTATATGGATGCTATGCAGAGACTTGATTTTGAGAAATGGCTTGAGGTCATGAAATCCGAGATGGAGTCCATGAAGGTCAATGATGTGTGGACATTGGTTGATCCATCCGAAGGGGTTAAATCCATTGAATGTAAATGGGTCTTTAAAAAGAAGAGGGGTGCAGACGAAAAGATGGAAACTTATAAAGCCCATCTGATTGTCAAGGGATATCGTCAACATTATGGTATTGACTATGATGAGATATTCTTTTCTGTGGCAATGCTCAAATTCATTCAGATAATGCTTGCGATAGCTGTGCATCTGAATTATGAGATCTGACAGATGGATGTGAAAATAGCTTTTCTGATTAGAGAGCTGACCAAAAAGGTGTATATGGTACAACTTGAGGGGTTCACATCCACATATGAGTCCAAGGTGTGCAAGTTTCTTAGATCCATTTATGGATTGAAGCAAGCATCTAGGAGTTGGAACATGCATTTTGATAGGGTGATCAAGATGTATGGCTTCATTAAGAATGGAGAAAAGCCCTACATTTACAAGTGGGCAAATGGTCCAATACTAGTATTCCTTGTCTTGTACGTGGATGACATTCTTTTAATCAGGAATGACATCCCCATACTATAGGAAATAAAAGTTTGATTGTCTCACTGTTCTCCATAAAGGACATGGATGAAGCATACTATATCCTAAGGATAAAGATCTATAAGGATAGATCTAAGAGGATGCTTGGGTTATCCCAGTCCATGTACATAGATATTACGCTGAAGAAGTTCAGCATAAAAAATACCAAAAAGGGCTATCTCTCGATAGATCGTAAAATTTCTCTCTCTAAGAAGATTTGTCTGACAACTCCTGAAGAGAGAGCGTATGAGTAGAATCCCATATGCTTTGACAGTGGGATCTATCATGTATGCCATGACATGTACGAGACTAAATGTGGCACACTCACTAGGAGTAGTGAGTAGATACCAGTTTGACCCTAAAGAAAACTACTGGAAAGTGGTTAAAACCATCCTAAAGTATTTAAAAAATATTAAGGACCAATAGTTGGTTTATGGTGAGTCAGATCTGAAACTTATGGGATTTACAGACTTTAATTTTCAATCTAACCATGATGACAGCAAAAGTGTGTTAGGATATATCTATACTCTAAATGGTGGAGCCATCTACTGAAAGAGTTTCAAGCAGCATACTATAGCAGACTCTGTTTGTGAAGCAGAGTACATCATAGCATCAGATGCCATGAAGAAAGTTGTGTGGCTGAGGAAGTTTATCACTGAGCTTGAAGTAGCACCTTTTCTAGATGGTCCGGTACTGCTTTACTGCGATAGCACTATGCCATAGCTCAAGCGAAGGAACCAAAGGCACATCAGTGGATGAAGCACATTCTATGCTGCTTTCATCTGGTCTAGGATATCATGGATAGAGGTGACGTCGACCTTCAGAAGATCGATGGAAAGAAGAAACTGGTTGACCCCTTCACTAAAGCCCTAGCGATAAAGGAGTTCGACAACAACAAGTCGAAGATGGATATTAGATACTGTGCCGAGTGGCTTTAGGATAAGTGAAAGTTATTGAAAAATATATTTCAAAGTCAATCATCAACCTATTGATGATGAACTATATTATAATTATAATTAATTTATTAATTAATAAAATATATTTTTGGCATTTTAATCATATGTTTTCATCTTCTAACAAACTCCATTGTTGCGATGAAGTCCTTAGGACTATTTAGATTCGATAAAGAGAGGATTTATCAATTAGTCTTTAAAACTGCTTATGACCAAATGATAGGTTGTTAATAAGGATAACAATGTCTATCGAGCATAGATCACTGTATATCATATAGGTTGGTTGTCCTCTTAATCAAGGAGTATGGAGACACTGGTGAAGGAAAATCCTGATTTTTTGGATCAGGTTCATTCAGATCTGATTGGATCGAAAGGCATATTTCAAAATTCTCCTCTTAGACCCAGATTAGATTTGACACTTTTCAGATCTGATATTAGTATCTGATAAATAAGAAAAATTAAATTAAATTAAAACTAAATTAATTTTACCTTGATCCTAGGTAATCTGATTACCCATTGATGATCATGCGGAAGCTCTGAGGTTCTGGATCTAGCCATGCAAGTGCCTGGCCTCTACCAGTATCCACTCAGGCTAGATCTAGAGATCTTCTCCTTCTCTTTCTTTTCTCCAAAAATCAGATCTGGATCTAATTTGGAGGATCTTCAAAATACCTTCTGAAGATCACCCATCGTCTTTGCAGCAGTGCTGCCTTCTTCCTTTTTCGTCAGCCTTTTCCTGCCTGACTCGCACTAATCTGAAGAACCAAACTTTCTTGGGCGTGGAGAGGAGAGAGAGGGCTAGATGTTGGCATGGAGAAGGGAGAGGGGCAGCCTTAGGGCATGGCTAGGAGAGATGTTTTTTAAAAGTGGCATAGATAGGGTCTATTTATAGACTCTACTGTGCCATGCAGTGCTGCATCACCCCGACCAATCACATTGCTTCGTTCAATCAGATCTAAATCTGATTGGTGGGATGAGAGACCCACGGATTCATCCTAAGGTGGTGCCTAAGATTGGTTAAAGTTTATAGGTGAGGGTCACCTAGTTTGAATCCAACAAGCAACCTGGAGTTCCATCCGTATGGAACCCCAGCATCTCTATTCATGGGTGCACGCCTAGGATGGCGTGCGCCCTCTTCTTTCCAATTTTTAGAGAGGGTACAAGCCCCTATCTGCTCTCCAATAAGTGTATGACACATGGACAAATGTCCAAGGGTCAAAGGTTAATGTTTGACCAAGTCAAAGCATAAGAATTAATAGGTGACGAAAAATGGCAGGTGTTGTCTCAAATTTATCTCATAAATTAAGACAACCCTTTTTTGACTTGGACAAGCTCCAATCAGATTAGATAAAGGTACCTGAGTGAGCACAAACTCATTTGGCTTAGTCGAGATAACTTTCATAATGGAAAAAGGATAACGTTAGGCTCAATCATGTGCTAGCATGATTTCCTTGAACCTAATTGA
>QRFJ01002192.1:0-36900 GCA_006176705.1 Cocos nucifera | reverse complement strand
ATTAAAAACCATTGATTGTATATGTCCGACTTACCTTAGACACCAACTAGTTAATTAGTTTCAATTAGATCAACCTAATATTTCATGATAGATGGCTTAGTCAAGAATCAAGTCCATTTGATTCTTGTTAAAGACATGGACTTGACCAACTACAACTATTGTAATTGATCTAGAGAATCCTTGACCTAATCTAAGACAACAATTGATTAGATTTAGTCAATTCTCTAATTAAGTCTATTCTTTAATCTAACCTTAGATCTAACCCAATTAATGGACCTAATCTCCACTAATCCATTAACCCAATGTGTTATGATTTGTGTCTTAGGATCTTAAATTTACAATCCTAGATCCTAATCAAACAACTTCTTAATTCTTAATTAAGTTTTAGGTTGAGGGTTGAGGTTCGACTTTTCAAAAATAATTTTTATGTTTGTAAAATATTTTTATAACATGATTCTATCAACTAAGTTGCATGTTTGATTTATAATCAAAATACAAATAACATAAGCATGAAACTACTTTAGATCTAATCTAAGTAGGTTCATGTAATTAAAATAGTTTCAACATCAATCATTCATAAATTAACTTAGATCAAATCTAATATATTTATGATGATTAAAATTAAATTAAAATATTTTTAATCAGATCATAAAATTTTTTAGATCTAATCTAAAATTTTATAAATAATATTTTAGATCAGCATGTACTAGGACAACCTTTTCACTATAAGGGATAAACCTTACAGCAAGACAACCTTATAAGATCAGTCCGTACAATCTAAAATTTTTATTTTTAGATTTAAAATTTTATAAATCTAATAAATCATAAATAAAATTAGATCATATCTAATAGATTTATGATTAAAATTAGATTTACACGAACTAGGACAATCTTTTCACTATAAGGGATAAACCTTACAGCACGACAACCTTATAGCAGTTCATGTGATCATGATTTTTAATTTTAAATTTAATAATCAGATTATAAATTAGATTTAATCTAAAAAATAATCTAAACATACACATTAATCAAGTAATAATCAATCTAGGCTCTGATATCAATTGTTGGAACCAGATTTAAGATTTTAGGACTAGAACTTGAAACTTTTTCAAGATCAGACAGTGGAAGACTTAAATAAATTAATATTTATTTATAAGACTAGAGAATATCCTAGATCTAAGATCCTATTACATGATTATGGCATGATATTAAATCAAAAATTAAAAAAAAAAAAGAAAAGAATAAGTGTTGATCATATCAACATAGATCTACACTAGATTAGAATCATAAAAGTAATAGGAGATCAGATCTTTGTTATCTGTACAAGTTAGATATTCTAACTTATTGATCCGAACTTGAGGATGATGTTGCAAGCCGCATGCATATACGACCTCTAGGAATCATCCATATAAGCTCATGAATCATGAACAGAAGTCCTATGCAGAAAATTAGTATAGTATGCTAGTACTGTGTTGATCCTTCTTCGTGAAGGGAAAAGCTTTATTTTTTGAATCAGATTCGTTCAAATCTGATTGGATCAAACGAGATATTTCAATTTTTTTTTTTGAGATCTTAATTAGATCTAAGACTTATCAGATCTGATCTTATTGATCTAATAATAAAATTAAAAATAAAAATTAAATCTAATTTAATTATACCTTTATTTTGGGTAATCCAATTATTCTGTGATGATCTCGATGTTCTTTTGAGATTCTGGATGTAGCCACATAAGTGCCTAGCCTCTACTAGTATCCACTTAAGCAGGATCTAGAGATCTTCTTCTTCTCAATCAATCCTCCAAAAATCAGATCTAGATCCGATCTTGAAGGTCTTCAAAACTACTTTTGAAGAACAATCATTGTCTCTTGCAGCAGTGCTGCCTTCTTCCTTTCCTGGTGCCTTTCATTTACTTGGATCGCACCTTGTTCATGCCCAAAAGCCCTTGGGCATGGAGAGGAGAGAGAGGACCAGAGGGTGGCATGGAGAAGGAGGGAGAGAGGCTTTGTGGCATGGGTAAATGGCAAAAGCATTAAATTCTAGGCACAGATAGGATTTATATAGACCCTACTGCGCCATGCAGTACCACATCATCCTAACCAATCATGGCTCTTTACGCAATCAGATCTAAATTTGATTGGTGGGATAATATTATCTGATCCAATCAAATAAGAGGCCCTCAAAACCCTCCTAAGGTGGTGTCAAGACTAGGTCAAATAAGACTTCTTAGCGCCACACAGTTTAATCCCCTAAAGCAACCCTGGAGTCCCATCCGTATGGGACTCCAGCTTTATCCTTATGGGGTGCATGCCTCCCTAGGTATGCACCCTCTTCTTGTCTGCATTTTAGCATGGGGACAAGTCCCTAGGTACTCTCTTATGGGTGCATGACACATGGGCAGATGTCTAAGTGTCCAAGGTCAATATTTGATCAACGTTCGAAAACAAGATTTAGTAGGTAACCGAAAATGGTAGATGTTATTTTAAATTTATCTCATAAATTAAGACAACCCTTTTTTGACTTGGGCAAGCTTTAGTCAGATCAAGTAAACATTTTTGAGTGAAACCAAATATATTTGGCTCAGTCGAGACAAGCTTTAATGATTGTTAAAGAAAAACATCAGGCTCAATCATCTGCTAGCATGATTTCTTTGAACCTAATTGAATCTTATTCAAATCAATTGAACTGGGTTAGTCTAATTGATGACATCCAGATCCAAACTCTTATTTGTGTGATCCAATTAGGTTCAGTTTCATATGGTAATGGGATATGTCTCAATCTCTATCATTAACATCATCAAAACACCTTCCGATAGATCAGAACTTTTTTGATTCAGACAACTAGTATGATCGATCATCTAAATCATTCTAATTGCTCCCAAAATCCATCAGTGACACCTAGCAGCATATGGTGGCAATCCATCAGAACTGAAAGTGAACCTCTCGATGTAGTTATCTGTGTGATTAAGTTCTTCTATCTTGAGCCCTGACCAGATTAGGGTTAAGGTGATCTCGTCAAATCCTAATTTTCGTCATATGAATTAATCATTTGATTCAAGTCCAACGTGAAAACCCTAATAGAAACTCTTTCTATTATTTCACTCTATCATGGCCATGGGCTTATGGACTTGATTCTCATGATCATCATAGGGCTGCTCCTCATCTACCGAGGTAGATAGATTCCCTATTGGTGCAATCCAATTTCTACAATGAACATGCTATAGCCAACATACACCTCAGAATTCTGAATGGCTAGGAGATCGAGTTATGGTATAGTCAAACTATAACACCCTCAAGATGAACTACTGATGCACCTCGGATCAAAGAACCAGACACACCACTACAACTTCAAGCCAGTCATCGATGAGAATGTAGACTTTCTCATGACTGCTTGAGGTGGTCACGCTCAGTACCCTCATTCTCTAATGAATATCTATACTCTCGCTTTAGTATTTCTACACCGTAGATTCAAGACTCATCTATCCAAAAGAAGCGATCGTACACTAACCTTCTAGATCAATCACCATCCTCATGATGATTCTACGATTGAGAGCATTTTATGAGTTAATAATGAAAATTCATGTCTTAAATTTTAAACTCTTGAAAATATGAACTATAATTTTCATTAACTCAAGGGATGTATCATAGACACTTTGAAATACACACTTTGATAGAAAATAACCTATTTTATTAGTTATAGTTAAAATTATAATTTTGCTCTTAGAAGTGTATTATAAGTGTCAGCCAATCTGGCTTCTAGGGCATACATATCTAACAAACTCTCACTTGACCTAAAACTAATTAGCTACAAATCTAAGTCCCATCTTCTCAAGGTGGGCTTCGATCTTCTACTAGCCCAACGATTTTATAAGTGGGTCTGCCGCATTATCTATGAAGTCGACTCTCTTGACCTCGACGTAACCTTTCTCAAGATAATCGCAGATGAGGTGGTATCGCCACTAGATGTGCTTGGATTTCTGATAAGACCTCAGCTCCTTAGCAAGGGCTATGGCACCATTATTATCGCAATACAGAGAAATGGCATCCAATGGCATCACTCCGATCTCTGTGGCAAACTTCTTATACCAGAATACCTCTTTCATAGCTTTTGACGCAATGATGTACTCTACTTTCAAGTGGAATCTACTATCACTGTCTACTTGAAACTCTTCCAACTGACAGCACCACCATTACACACAAACAAACTTCCAGATGTTGACTTTCGATTATCTATATTAGACATAAAATCCAAGTCTGTATATCCCTCGACCTAGAGTTCTCTATTACCAAAAAATCAACAGCATATCCTTAGTTCTTCTCAAGTACTTAAGGATACATTTCACAGAAGTCCAGTGTTCTTTACCTAGATTCAACTGATATCTACTCGTGATACTGACAGCATGGGCTATATCAAGTCGTGTACATAACATGGCATACATGAGGCTCTCTATTGTTGAAGCATAAGGGATCTTGCTTATGCATTCAATCTCCTCAGGTGTGTTGGGACACATTTTCTTGGAGAGATGAATGCCATGTCTAAAGGGTACCAATTTTCTCTTGGAGTTTTCCATGCTAAACCTCTTTAGCACTTCCTCTATGTATACCTTCTATACCTACGGATCTGTTTATGAATAACTTCTGATCTTTTTTTAGATAATTTTCGAGTTAAAGAAAAATATTCTCCATATCATTACTAGAATGAAGGAATAGCTTAGAATCTTTTTCCACTGACCTTTTTTCAAAATATGATAAATATCCTCATTTTATCATCTTTTTTCACATTCAAACCTAGACAATATCAGCTCTGAGATGCTTTTTTTTAAAATACATGGTTCCTCCATCTTTTTGATCAAACCTCTGTTGATCAAAGTCCATTTACTGGTCCCAGCTCTTATCTTTTTAAGTTCCATGATTAGGACCCATTCAATTGATACTTTATGCCATACATCACTAGATTGGAAAATAGCAAGATTTTCCTAGCTAGTATTAGCCTTCCATTTAGCCATTCACATCCATGGCGAAATAGGTGACAATAAAAGCAGGTGTTGATAATATTCATGGCTTCTGGAAAAGGTCGAAATAGCAAATTCCTAACGACCTTAAACTATAATCTAGCTCTAAAGACCTCATCTACGCACTTTGTTCTTTTAGGAACTTGAAACTTGACTCATAACTTCCTTACCAGATGGATCCCATATGGTGTGAGAATGATTGGTTCGACCTGCATTCAGAAATTTCATGACTTCAATTGCCTCAACTCATGTTTTTAAAAATATCTGATATCACCTTGGTCATAGATTTTTGGGATCATCTATCATGAATCTATTCACCATTACTACAGGAACATTTTCTCTATTCTCTGATAAAGCCACTAAATACTCTCAGGGATGAAAATTCTTTTCGATTCATCAGGTTGAGAGGTTCAAGATTATTGGTCAATTCTGATTTGTTCCATAACCTTAGCTCGTAAGCTCTTGTGAGATTTTTCTCTCGAAGCTTGCATCTGCTTTCAATGCTATAATCGAATAAACTATTTTTTAAAAAAGATGGCATTCTGACTTCACATTGCCTTATTATGGTCTTATGGTAGAAAAGGAATGAAAGATGAATCGCCTATCCCTAACCATTGTTCCTAACATGAGAAGAGTTTAGGATTTTGCCATAAATACGCCTGTTCACAAATTGGGACTAACCCCAAAATTCTTAAGAAGTCTCAGACTTTACTCTTACTCCATCTACCCTATTTCATAATCCATGTAGGCTGATATGAAGAGGAAATCCTAGTAAATATATAGCAATTTTGGAGTACTCCTGGGTCAGATATTTGATAAGATACTCGGAATTCATATCGAAATACTCGATAATCATAACAGATCGGCAACAAGTTGTCCACAAAAGGGAGTTTAGTCATTTTGATCGAAGGATCAGTTCACAAATTGGATATGACTTAAAGAGTCACAAGACTCGCACTTTTATATTCTTTTCTTCTATATGACCTATTTAGATGCCATAGATACCTAATATCCCTATCCTTTTCTATTGGCATTTATTTCTCCGATATTAAAGATGATACATCAATATGTAATTGGTAGAGATTGTTATAAGGAAATCTCTTGCACTTTTATTTCTTTCATAAAGTATATTACAATAGTCCTTAAGAAATTAATTATAACCTTCTTGTGCTAAATATGAAACAAAAATCAAATTCCTGCTTGTAGCAGGCACAAAATAATAATCCTTAAGTACTAAATCTAAGCCAGATAGTAGTCGAAGAGGGTAGGTTTTCATGACCACGCAGCAATTTTTGCTCCATTTTCGATGCGTAGGATCATCTCACCATCCTCAGCCTCCTGTTATCCTTAAGACCCTGCATGGAAGTGCACAAATGAGCACTAGAATCAGAGTCAAGATCCAACTGGATGCAAAAGAAATCGTAAGATTAGATTCAATAACGAGCTTACCTCCAGAAGGACCTGTCTCCTTCTTATTCTTCAGGATGGCTAGGTATGTAGGATAGTTCCTTTTTCATGAGCATCAGTATTACAATGGAAACACTTTTCTTTGTTAGGTGCCTTCTTTTTTTAGCTCTGCCTTTTTTTTCTTTCCATATTCCACCTTTTGCATTTTCACAGACTTCTTCTTCTTTCGAAAAGATTCTCTTGAAAGAAGTCTATTCCATAGCAAGTACTGAGCCTTTAGAACCTTTCATAGAAAGCTCAGCAGTAACCAACATATTCATAAGCTCGATCAGAGTATTCTGAAGTTTATGCATATGGTAGTTCATGATGAATTGTCCATACACATCAATCAAGGATTGTAGAATTATATCATTCTGCAGATCCTGGTCTAACTTCATTTCGAACTTCTTAAGCTCTTTCATGTTCTTGATCATTATTAGATAATGATCTTAGACTGACTGCCCATCATTTATTTTTAGCTTTAAATAGTCATTTAGTGACCTGATATTGGCTATGCGACTCTGTTCACCAAACAACTCTTGCAAGTGAGCCAACATTTGGTGGACAATCTTGATATCTTCATGTTGGCACTGAAGCTCATCAGACATTGAGCTTAACATGTAGTATCTGGCCTTATTATCTACATCCATCCACTGGTCAAGAGATGCTCTTTGTTCAACGGACGGATGAGCGAGTAAGGTGGGGGGATCCTAATACATGAGTCAACTTCTCATAACCCAAAATAATTTTTGAAGTTGAGCCAATCCTTATAATTGGGTTCGATCAGTCTATGGGTGTGTCCAGGATACGGGCTAGTGGATTGAACGCAGTATTTTTCTTTCTATAGAGAGTCAAAGTTTCTAATTAGATTTTGTAATTAAGATTTGACCAATTTTTTAGAATTTTGATTTTTAAACAAATTAGCTTTTACTATTTTCTACGATCCCTACACTCCCTCTGTAGAGATATAAAATCTCTACGATTACTGATTTCTAGTGGATGGTGCAGTCCACCAACTAACTCATCACCTCATCTAACAGTTATTGATGATGGGTTAGTCAATGAGTAAACAACTCTTGTCTAATGATTCTCTAATCATGTGCACCCAGACTTGGTCTCTAATTCATGAATTCTCATCGTGCCAAAATATTGATCGGACTTCTTAGTTAAGTCAAACCCACCATTTGCACAGATTGGATTTCTAATTGGGTCTTCATCGTATCCAAATATTGAGCACAATCCATCCTCCAGCCACAGCATCCAATGCCTAATAGACATGGTTGCATCTTCCTGGTGCAACTGAACCACTATAACCAATTGAGAACATTAACCTCGGGAAGGGCCCGCACATCTACAATGGTGGAAGATCTTAGACTTAATCTTTTCTTAGAATGATTTGATTTAGATCTCTTTAAACTTGACTTGATATAGCCATAACCATTATGACTAACCTAGTGGCATGGGTCAGCTTGGATTGTTAGCCACCTTAGATTAGGACTGAGTCGACAAATATGGCCAGGTAAGTGAGACTGGTGGAAGGGATATGCTATTAACTTGACAAGAACGCATTTGAGTCAAGTAGCTTCTAATTAAAAATCAGTCGATCGTATCTGCCAAACGTACCTTAGACATCAAATTATTAAGCTAGAATCAATCAGATTAGCCTACAATCCAGACTCTAACCACTGAGCCTAATTAGATCTTAACTTGATTGATCACTCATGTGACTCGACCTTGATCTAGACTTAATCCTATTAGGCTGATCAATTTAAGTACTCTTGATCCCACCTAACCAACTCTTGATTCGATTTGATCAACTGCTAGACCTAATTGAGCTACCCAAGCACAAATTTAATTTTATGAATATATCTTAGATCTAAAAATTCTCAATTTTAGATCTAATATATTTTATAATCTTAATTCTTAATTAAGTTTAGGGTTCATAAATAAAATATGTATATAAAATTTTAGGATTTCAGGATCTAGAATTTTGCAGAAAATAAGCTTTTTGATTTTTGATTAAGGACGAACGCACAGCACCCCTATACACCATAAGAACACTCCATCAAATGAAAGGAGAGGGTCTTTAAATTCTACTTCATTCTTATGATCGAATGGCCAAGAAGAACACCTTAATCAGAAACATGATAAATCTATAAAACTGATTAAATCTGCATCATATATCTATATATAAAAAAAATAACTAAAAATATATTTTGCATACATCTCATGTATCATATCATGCATATTTTTAGATCTAAATTATCTTATAAATATCTAAAAAATAAGATTTAAATTTGATCATATCAAATTAAAATTTATTCTAGATAATTTTGTAAAACTATTCTACAACGAGTCTAAACATGCATCTATCGTTTCTTATATGAATAAATTAAATAAATTTATTTTTTATTTTTTAGATCTAATTATAATATTTATAATATCAAAATATAGTAAATAAATTGATCTTAAAGTTATAATTAATTAAATTAAAATTATGATTATGCTAGACTATACATAGAATAATTCTATTCCTAGTTTAGTCATGCATCTCATACATCTTAGATCTAGATTATTTAATTTTTAATTTTTTAATTTTAGATCTAATCATATTTAATATGATATCTAAAATCATCTAATTATTAGATCAAAAATATATTAAAATTATATCTAATGAATTATGAAATCTGGCACTGATACCAGTTGAAGGAAAAAGCCTTATTTTTTGGGTCAGGTTTGTTCAGATCTGATTGGATCGAAAGAAATATTTCAAAAAATTTTTCTCTAAGATTTTAATCAGATCTAAGACTCCTCAGATCTAATCTTATTGATCTAATAATAAAATTAAAAATAAAATTTAAATCTAATTTAATTATACCTTTATTTTGGATAATCTAATTATTCTGTGATGATCCCGATGTTTGCCTGAGATTCTGGATGTAGCCATGCAAGCATCTGACCTTTATCGGTATCCACTCAGGTAGGATCTAGAGATCTTCTTCTTCTCAATCAATCTTTCAAAAATTAGATCTAGATCTGATCTTAAAGATCTTCAAAACTGCTTTTGAAGAACAGTCATTGTTTCTTGCAGCAGTGCTGCCTTCTTCCTTTTCTAACATCTTTTACTTGCTTGGATCGCACCTTGTTCATGCCCAAAAGCCCTTGGGCATGGAGAGGAGAGAGAAGACCAAAGGGTGGCATGGAGAAGGAGGGAGAGAGGCTTTGTGGCATGGGCTAAAAGTAGAAGCATTAAATTTTAGGCACAGATAGGATTTATATAGACCCTACTGCGCCATGTAGTGCCACATCATCCTAGCCAATCATGGCCCTTTGCATAATCAAATCTAAATCTGATTGGTGGGATGATATCATCTGATCCAGTTAAATGAGAGACCCCTCAAAACCCTCCTAAGGTGGTGCCAAGACTAGGTCAAACAAGATTTCTTGGCACCACATAGTTTAATCCCCTAAAGCAACCCTGGAGTCCCATCTGTATGGGACTCCAGCATTATCCTCACGGGGTGCACGCCTAGGGAGGCATGCACCCTCTTCCTATCTATATTTTGGTAGGGGACAAGTCCTCAGATACTCTCCTATGGGTGCATGACACATGGGCAGATGTCTAAGTGTCTAGGGTCAACATTTGATCAATGTCCGAACATAAGATTTAGCAGGTGATCGAAAATGGCAGGTGTTGTTTTAAATTTATCTCATAAATTAAGACAACCCTTTTCTGACCTGAGCAAGCTTCAGTCAGACCAAGTAAATATTTCTGAGTGAGCCAAAATACATTTGGCTCAGTCGAGACAAGATTTAATGATTATTAAAGGACAACATTAGGCTCAATCGTGTGCTAGCATGATTTTCTTGAACCTAATTGAATCTTATTCAAATTAATTGAACTCGGTTAGTCCAATTGATGACATCTAGATCCAAACCCTTGCTCGTGTGATCTAGTTTGATTCAGTTCCGTATAGTAATGGGATATATCTCGATCTCTATCATTGACATCATCGAAACATCTTTCGATGGATCAAAACTTTTTTGATTTTGATAACTAGTATGATCGATTATCCAAATCATTCTAATTGCTCCCAAAATCCACTAATGACACCTAGAAGCATATGGTGGCAATCCATCAGAACTAAAAGTAAATCTCTCAGTGTAGTTACTTGCATGATTAAGTTTCTCTATCTTGAGCCCCAACTAGATTAGGATTAAGGTGATCTCATCGAACCCTAATTTTCGTCATATGAATTAATCATTCGATTCAAGTCCAATGTGAAAATTCTAATAGAAACTCTTTCTATTATTTTACTCCGCCATGGCCATGGGCTTATGAACTTGATTCTCATGATCATCATAGGGCTGCTCCTCATCTACCGAAGTAGATAGATCCCCTATTGGTGTAATCCAATTTCTATAATGAACATGCTATAGCCAACATACACCTCAGGGTTTCGAATGACTAGAAGATCGAGTTATGGTGTAGTCAAACTATAACACTCTCAAGGTGAATTATCGATGCACCACAGATCAAAGAACCAGACACACCACTGCAGCTTTGAGCCAGTCATCAACGAGAAGGTAGACTTTCTCATGACTACTCGAGGTGGTCATGCTCAGTGCCCTCATTCTCTAACGAGTACCTATACTATTGCTTTGATGTCTCTATATCGTAGATTCAAGACTCATCTATCCAAAAGAAGTGATCGTACACTAACCTTCTAGATCAATCACCATCCTCATGATGATCCTACGGTCGGGAGCATTTTATGAGTTAATAATAAAAGTTCATGTCTTAAATTTTCAACTCTTGAAAATATAAACTATCATTATCATTAACTCAAGGGATGTATCACAGATACTTTTAAATACACACTATGATAAAAAATAATCCATTTTATTATTTATAGTTAAAATTATAATTTTGCTCTAAGAAGTGTATTATAAGTGTCAGCCAATCTGGCTTCTAGGGCACACATATCTAACACTTCGATGGTCAATCTGGAACCACCTTCTTAAAATCTTAGACTCTTTAATTTTTTAGAAGGGAAGGAGAAGAGATTTTAAACCCGAGACTCCTCTCAAAAATCTCTAAAGAAGGAGAAAGGGATAAAAAAAACACCCTAGAAGAAGAACCCTTCTTCCTCTTCTTGTTTTCTCTCACCTAGACACCTAGATTGGTGTCTATGAAATCCCCACACCCTAATATTCTTTCTCCTTGATTTTTACACACCCCATAGCTCTCTCAATGGTCTAGAATCTTGCCAAAAGTCAGTCCAGAATTCATACTGTATAGAGAGATATAGAGGAGTCCTTGTTAGGTCAAATTCTTAGACAAAGAAAGAACCTATTTGGCAACTAGTTGGGGTGCCCAACACTTGGGCTCCCCCTCCTTTCTTTATGCCATGGACCACCAGGAATAAGAGCACAAAATCCTCCTCTTTCCCATGAAGAAATGAGAGAAAAATCAGGGATGTGGGTAGCACAAAGCAAGGAGGAGTTTTAGGTGCCTAAAATTCTATCTCATAGAATTTAAATCAAAACCAACTCCTAGTTTGACTTGGCCCACAACCAAATGCCATCTAAGAAATAATGGAAGGCTTATGGGCATGCATGAGGGCCTAGGAAAAGGTTTCTCCACATTCAAAATCAAAGAGAAGGGGCGTGGGGGGTGTGAGGGGTTAATGGTGCAAGAAATAGGGAGTCCTAGTCATACTAGGACTTCTACTTTGACTTGGTCAAAGTGATTTCTTAAATCAAATTAAATCAAAAGCAAGTCAATTTAATTAAACTAGATTAAATTATATTTAATTTTAATTTAATTTTTTAATCAAATTAGAAAATTGGGTTGACCCAAGTCCTAGTTGAACTAGGACTAGTTTTTCCTTGCACTTGGCTTATCCAATAAACCAATTGGACTTAATCTACTCAAGTCCAAACTAAATTTAATTAAATTATATTTAATTAGACTTAATCTCAGCCCTTTGGGTTAATCAAATTAAGCCAACTAGCAATCAAATTGCTAATTAATCCGCCTATAATATTTGCACTAGGTTAAACATCAATCGTATTGATCATTTAACCCTAAAATGATTCTTAATCATTGATCAACCATCTGATCAGATCATAAATTCTAATGTGTGTGACCTCATAGGTCTAAATCTATGTTGATAACATAGAAATAAATTTCTATACCAATCGAAGTAACCATCTAACAATACTATCCGATGGTTGGATAGGTCGAATGAGTGGAACAACATCCTTAGAATCCATATGGATATAGTTTTCATATAATTTATTTTCTTGACCAAAATGCTTGTAGGATACCTTAGATTTCCATTATCAACTCTAATCAGGCTGTCTACATTATATTTTAAAATATCAAATCCATTTTATGGATTATCCTAGCCAAGATTTTGCTATATTGAAATACAATGATACATTTTTCTCCAACTCATAGAGTGGTCAATCTTATATTGATCACTCACTGACTTTATAAGTACTTGACCATGCCCAGAAGCCTTTCGTTATTGAATTAAAAATTCAGTTAGTTTGGTATCAAAGCATAATGAGTTGCTTGCAAGTTACTGAGGTGATCTTAGGTCTAAAGGACACTTATACCTATATCCCATCAGAGACATTTTCGATAGTAAAATGCTTTAGAGTTGATCATGTTCAGTGATGATATACCCTACTTTTCACCTGTATGCCATACCAATGTCTCCATATTTCTTAATTAAGAGGACAACCAACCTATATGGTTTACAGCGACCTATGCTCGATAGACATTGTCATCCTTATTAACAATCTATCATTGGTCATGAATAATTTTAAGAACTAGTCGATAAATCCTTTCTTTATTGAATCTAAATAGTCCTAAGAACTTCATCACAACAATGGAGTTTATTAGAAGATAAAAACTTATGATGAAAATGCTAAAAATATATTTTATTAATTAATAAATTAATTATAATTATAATATAGCTCAACCATTAATAGGCTGATGATTGATTTTGGGACATATTTTTTAATAAAAAATATATTTAAAAGTTGATAAGAAAAAGTTGGAGGCTTTTGAAGTATGAAACACATCCAAAGGAAGGCTTAAAAATGGTATTTCAAGACCAAAATTGAAGGAGAATTGAATTGATCAAAATAAAAATTTTTAGTATAAAAGGCCTCGAGTTGACCCTTGAAAATAGCTATTCAACTTGAGCTAAAATGGAAAGAAAAAGAAGTTTGACACGCAAAAGTTTTAGCTGGCACGATCTCGAGAAGAGGGTCGAGTTAACTCGAGTTTCTCAAGTTGAAGTCTTAGGAAAATACAGAAAATGCAATTTTCAAAATAAAGTTTAGGATGGTCTCAAGCAGAGGGTTGAGTTGACTCAAGTTTCTTGAGTCGAGGTCTAAGAGAAATATAGGAAGTCTGAATTTTGGTACAAGCTGATCGAGTCGACTCGAGAAAATGGATGAGTGGACTCGAGATCCAACGGCTAGTTTCTGCAAAATATTCAGAACTATGCAGATTGCTTCTAAACATCTCTTTTCAATCTTCCAATAGTCAAAAACCTTTCTCTAGCCTATCAAACATGGGAAATGAGCTACAAAACATCTAGATGAAGTGACTTGACCACTCAATGATTGAGAGGAATCAATTGTGAAGTGAAAAGTCCAAATAGTATTGAAATGAGAACATTCCACTCCCAACTCCAAGAAACATCAAATCAAGACATTCTTTTTACCAAGAAGACTAGCTCATAAGTTTAAAAGCTTTCATCAAAGAAGATTCCAAAAGCTTCATTGATCTACCTACTCATCAAAGGAGCTTTGTATTTATTTTTGTTATTCAACTTTTGTATTTCTTGTAGCTTAGCTTTAATAGGATTTTGAAGCCAAAGAAGAAGGCATATCCAAGTCTGAGAATTGGATTGTAAGCCAAGGGTTGGCTTAAGATTTGGTTATGGTTGGTGATCTGATGTAAAACCAACTATGTTTTGGATAGTGAGCCTTGGAAAACTATCCTGCTGTAATCTTGGAGAGATTATAGTAAAATTTTCAAGTGGATCTTGAGGAGTAGACGTAGGTGCAAGGAGCACTAAACTACTATAAATTCCTTTATTTTTATGATTGCTTTGTTTCTAGCTTTTCATTATATTTATATTTCTGCATACTTTGATACATTACATTCGAACACACCTCAATGTCTCACTAGCTTTCAAAAATAGCACATAAATTATTTAAATTTTGAAAAACCCAATTCATCCCACCCCCCTTTTGGGTTGTCTTACTAGACAACAAGTGGTATCAAAACCTTGGTACTCATTTCATTTGATTTAACAATCAAGAGTTAAGATTAAATGGCATCCTATATGAGTGCATCCCTTGTCGAAGGGCACTTGACCAATCATCCATTTTTGTTCAATGAAATAAATTACACTTATTGGAAAGCATGCATGCACATTTATATTCAAGTACTTGATTATCAACTTTGAAGAGTGATAATCAAAGGCCCACACACTCTCATAATTAAAGTAGAGGGTAATGAAATTTTCAAACTCGAAGAGGACTAGGATAAGCATGACATGAGAATAATAGAATTAAATGCTAAAGCCATGGATATCTTATATTGTGCACTTGATCCTAATGAATTCAATAGAATTTTTATATGTGCTTCAGCTAAGAAGATTTGTGATAGATTAGAGGCCACCCATAAGGGTACCAATTAAGTGAAGGAGTGTAAAATAAATATGCTTATGCATAAATATGAATCATTTAAAATAAAAACTAATGAATCTATTTTTAAAATATTTACTAGATTTATTAATATTATTAATGATTTGAAAAGCCTAAGAAAATCTTATACTAACAGTGAGCTTGTTCGAAAAATTCTTAGGTCACTTCTAAAGGCGTGGGAAGTGAAAGTTACTGCCATTAAGGAAAACAAGGACCTTAACAAGTTGCCATTAGAAGAACTTTTTGGATCTCAATGACTCATGAATTAAACATGAGGCAAAATATGGAGGAAGAAATCAAGAAGAAGCAAACCATAACTCTCAAAACCACCACTTCCAAGGATGATGAAAGTAAAGAATCCAATAAAAAAGAGGAAGAAGAAGACTTGGCATTGATTGCAAGGAAGTTTAAGAGGCTTATGAGAAAGAAGAAGCAAGGATTCAAGAAGAAGACCTTCAAAGGTGAGTCAAGTAAAGAAAAAGATAGAGAGAAAAGGAAAAGGAGCTACCAATTTGCTTCGAATACAGGAAACCTTGCCATTTTAGAATGGATGCCCCCTTCTCAGGAAATCATCTAAAAAGTTCAAAAAGAAGATGATGATGGCCACTTAGAGCGATAGTGAGGACTTTAGCTCTGAAGAAGAATCACAAAAAGTGGCCAATCTTTGCTTAATGGTACATTATGAGGAGGTAAATGTTGAAAATTCTTTAGATTTCATATTTGATGAATTACAAGATGCTTTTTCTAAACTTATGACTGAATATAAAAAAGTAACCTTCAAAAATAAAGATTTGAGAAAGCAAATTTCAAAACTTATTTATGAAAAGGAAAGAATTTCTGAAAAATTGAATTTGCTAACTCATAAAAATCAGAAGTTGAATGATGAATTAACAAAAATCAAATCAGTTGTAGAGAGATTTACTTATAGCTTCGAAAAATTAAACATGCTTTTAAATGAACAAAAGCTATTTTGAATAAGACAGGATTAGGATTCAAAGCTTACAAGAAGTAAAAATTATTGAAAAATCTATTTGTTAAAGCTTCATCAAATTCTACCTCAAACTTCTCATGTTTTATTATAGTAAAATTGGTCATAAATCCTATGCATGTGATTTCAAAAAATTAAATAAAAAAATAAATTAAATGGTTTGGATTCTAAAAGAAATCATGAGTACTAATCCCAAAGGACCCAAGATAACTTGAGTACCTAAAAACTCAACTTGATTTTCTTGTATAGGAGTGTCTTGCAGTTCAAAAGAAGAAAAGACTTTGGTATCTTGATAGTGGCTGTTCAAGACATATGGCAGGTGACAAATCCCAATCTATCACTTTTAAACCTAAAGATGGAGGAGTGGTTATATTTAGGAATAATGAAAAAGGGTGTATCATTGGCATTGGTAATATTCATATCACTCTTGCCACTTCTATTCAAAATGTACAATTAGTTGATGAACTAAAACATAATTTGCTTAGTATTAGCCAATTTTATGATAAAGAATTTAAAGTTATATTTAAATATTTGTTGTATATAGTTGCTAGTCCCAATGACAATGGTATCATGTTCATTGGACATAGACATGACAATATTTATATGGTGGACCTAGATGATCTACACATAAAGAATGATCAATGTCTTGTTGCAATGGATGCTAAAGTCAATGAGACTAGTTGGTTGTGGCATCATAGATTAAATCATGCAAGTATGGACTTACTTTCAAAATTGATTAAGAAAGACCCCTGTAAGAGGATTACCAAAATTAAACTTTGAAAGAAACGAATTTGTGATGCATGTCAATTTAGAGAACAAACTAGGAACTCCTTTAAACTAAAAGGTATGATTTCAACTTCTAGATCTTTAGAATTGCTACACATAGATTTATTTGGACCCACAAGGACCACTAGTCTAGGAGGTAAGAAGTATGGTGATGTAATTGTAGATGATTTTTCAAGATTCACTTGGATGATGTTTTTAGCACAAAAGGGTAAAGCCTTCAATGTATTTTCTAAATTTTATTGAAAGGTTTTAAATAAAAAGAACACATCAATTATATGCATATGCATGATCATGGTACCGAATTTAAAAATTAGTATTTTAAAAAATTTTGTAACGAAAAAAAATTGATCATAATTTTTCTGTACCTAGAAGCCTCCAACAAAATGGAGTAATAGAAAGAAAAAATTGCACATTAAAAGATATGGCAAGAACTATGTTGCGTGAAAGTAATTTACCTAAATACTTTTGGGCTGAGGCTATAAACACTACTTGTTATACCTTAAATCATATTTTAATAAAATCTATTTTAAAGAAAACTCCATATGCGCTTTAGAAAGATAAAAGATCAAATATCAACTACTTTCATATTTTTGGTTGTAAATATTTCATACTTAATAATAGAAAAGATAACTTGAAAAAATTTGAAGCCAAGTCCGATGAGAAAATTTTCTTAGGATGCTCCTCATCTAGCAAGGCATATCGAGTCTTAAATAAGAGAACTCTCATTGTTGAAGAATTCATTTGTCTTATCCTTAATGAATATAATGACAAGTCTTCTAGAAAAGAAGATGCTTTGGATGAGGATGCAGGTGATCTTCATGACAAGATAAACAATCTGACACTAAAAGATGCTTCCATTCAAAACAATCAAGAAGAAGAGAAGAATGAAGAGCCCACTCCTAGCCCAAGAGAAGAATTACCAAAAGAATAGAGGTATGCACATGGCCATCCTAAAGATCTAATAATCAGTGATCCATCACAAGGGATAAGAATCCGATCCTATCTTAGAAATGTTATTAACTATTTAGACTTTGTATCATAAATTGAACCTAAAATAATAGAAAAAGCTGAAAATAACCCATATTGGATTATTGCTATGTAAGAAGAATTAAATCAATTTGAAAGAAATAAGGTTTAGACTTAAGTTGATAAACCTAATGATTATCCAATAATTAAAACTAAATGGGTATATAGAAATAAACTAGATAAGCATGGCACCATTGTTAGGAACAAAGCTAGATTAGTAGCAAAAGAATACAACCAATAGAAAGGCATTGATTTTAATGAAACTTTTGTCCTAGTAGCTAGATTAGAAGCAATTAGACTATTACTTGCATTTGCATATTTTATGAACTTTAAATTATATCAAATGAATGTAAAAAGTGTATTTTTTAATGATTATATAGCTGAAGAGATGTATGTTGAACAACTACATAGCTTTGAAAATCATACATTTCCAAATCATGTATTTAAGTTACATAAGACTTAATATGGATTAAAACAAGCTCCACGTGCATGGTATGGGAGATTAAGTAAATTCTCGCTAGATAATGAATTTACTAGGAAAAATGTTGATAAAATCTTATTCTTAAAAAGAAAAGATGATAATCTATTAGTAGTACAAATCTATATGAATGATATTATTTTTGGTGCTACTAATGAATTTCTTTATCATGAATTCGCTATGCTTATGTAGAGTGAGTTCGAGATGAGCATGATAGGAGAGCTAAATTTTTTTCCTCAGACTCTAGATTAAATAAAATGAAGAAGGAATCTCCATTAATGAAATAAAGTACACAAGAGAGATACTTAAAAAGTTTGAAATAGAGAACTCAAGACCAATTGGCACACCAATGAGTACATCTTGCAAACTTGGTAAAGATGAAAAGGATAAGAAAGTAGATACTAAATTATATAGAGGTATGATAGGCTCATTTTTTTATCTTACTGCAAGTAGAGCAGATATTGTATTCAGTGTATGTATATGTGCAAGATATTAGTCTAATCCTAGAGAATCTCCTATGCTTGCTGTTAAAAGAATCTTTAGATATCTATCTGGAACAATTAATATAGGATTATGGTATGATAGATCTTCATAATTTGAATTAATATGATACTATGATGCTGATTTTGCTACATGTAAACTTGATAGGAAAAGCACTAGTGGTATATATCAATTTATTAGAGTTAATTTGATTTCATAGTTTAGTAAGAAACAAAACTCAATAGCATTATCTACAGTCGAGGTCGAATATATTGCTGCTAAAAGTTGTTGTGCTCAAATCATATGGATCAAACAATAATTTGAAGACTTTGGTTTCAAACTTAACAAAATTTCAATAAGATGTGATAACACAAGAGCAATTAACTTAACCAAAAATCCAATCCAACATTTAAGATCTAAATACATTGAAATAAGACATCATTTCATAAGAGATCATATACAAAATAATAATATGGTACTTGAATTTGTTTGTACTGACAAATAATTAGGTAAATATATTCATAAAACCTCTCAATGAAGAAAGATTCAACATCATTAGAAGAGAATTAGGGCTTTGCTATCAACAAGAATAAATCTCTTTTATAACTCAAAATAAGTCAAATTAAATTCAAAAAATCAATTTTGAATGCATAATCAATGATCAATATTAAGAAAAATATCTGAATATTGTTTGAATGCCAAATTTCCATTGAAACTTCAAAAGTTTTAGAACTTATACTCAAGTTGACTCGAGCAACTTGTTGAAAAATATGTGTCAACTCGAGGGTCGGAGCCACAAGTGATTAAAATCGACCCGTGGCTATTTGTGATGCCCTAGAATCCCTTCGAAACATCGAGCAGAGGGTTCCTCATCCCCTTAAACTCCCTTAAATAGTTCCTAGTTGCATCTTTGCCCCCCATCTCCCTAGATTTATTAGATTAGAAGTCGGCTTTGAATCAAAATGGTGTGGGAGAAGCGGAGTGTGTGAAAAATCTGTTCAACCCGAAATGCCAAGGAATGGAAAAGAAGAAGAAAATCTCGAGCAGCATCTCAAGCGTCCGAACCCCCTCAACCTTTCGGAGAACCCATTCAAGAAGAATCCCAACCGAACTAAGGTATTTCAGGATCATCTTCTCCACCGCCCTCTCCCATAGGTAGAATGGCCACTAGGGCAATAGCAATGGGGAGAAGGATTGATTTTGAGTTCATTGAATATATAATTTTTTTATTGAGACTTGGACTGATAGAATGGGATGGAGAAACTTTTGCACCATGAACATTTTCATGTACCATAAGTTAGTTAGGAAATTTTATGAAAACCTTAAAAGAGAAAATTTTGAGATTGCAACAACTGTGAAAGGAATCCAACTCGAAGTTTCAGAGAAAAGTTTGGCATAAATTTTTGGGATCACTAGACAAAGATTTATACCTGACAGATTATCTGACAGAAAGGAGGGACTTAGGCTGATTATGGCTAGAGATGACATTGTAGGAGATGTTCTAGCACCCATCTTTTCCATGGAGATGAGAGTATTGCATCACATTATCGGTGGGATCTTTATTCCAAAATTAGGAAGACATGATTTATCTTTGAGAGAGAATTATGCATGATGTACCATATGATTCAAGATATTTCTTTAAACCTACCAAACACTATAATGCATCAGATTAGAGAGGCAGCTGTTAGGAATAAGGTATGCTTACCTTATGGTATGACTTTGACTCGGGTATTTAAGATGGTAGGAGTTTCATTAAAAAATAAAGGATGTAAAAGATTGTCTCACTTTGATGTATATGACATGAGAGCCTTGACTAGAATGCAATACCATGTAGAAGCTAGTAGATGGATGAAAAATATCTCTGGTCAAGAAAGGAGAGAGTCGAGAGTGGATGAGATAGGAGAGATCTCTACTCCTGTTGCACGTAGAGCCGCACCTGACCCTAGTACTCCAATGACTCCTCGAGCTCCACCAGCAAGCAATTTCCCTCAGCTACCACCTATTGACTCTGCATCCATGGAGAGACTGGCAGATATGATCTCTACTAGAGTTAGTAGAGAGATACAGAGCTTATCTGACAGGGTAAAGAGTGTGCAGAGAGAGATGAGATATATCTCTCAAAGGTTCACTACCCTAGAGCAAAGGGAGCAGACACATAACATGCCTACTAACCACTCTAGCATTATTGAGGAGATTGCTTGACTTTGGGGAAGGGTTGAGTCAAGTGGGACTGAGATGTTGCAGCTATCAATGGACTGGGTCAAGCACAGCAACAATAGGGCATTATTTCAGTACTTGGAGCTATGGGCAGTTTGATTAGAAAAATTGAGACTTCCTCCAAGTACGATACCACCACCACCAGCAGTATATGCAACCGCCAGGGTAGCCATGCCTCATCCTCCACCTCCTCCACCCATATCTCCTCTTCAATTCACTCAAGTATCCACTGGTGAGTGTAGACTACCACTCAGAGTCTACCCTCATGTGGGGCCTACTCCTTCATAGGTAGCTGGGCCATCAGCTAGGACCAAGAGCAGGAGAGCTAGGCCATCATCATCTCATGCCTCATCTTTTCAGGCACTTGAAATCCCTTCAGATGATGAATAGAATCATAGGGAGCTGTTATCTAGTCACCTGATGTTTTAGGCTTATGTATTAGAATTTGCTTGTATTTGTCTCTATGTTAGGTGCTTCTTGGATACTTATATATGTAGTTGCTTGACCTAGCCTTGGTTTGAACTTGTTGTTTCATTATATCTTGGTGTGTTGAGATAGAACACACTCATTTTGCAAATGCAATGTAAATCATATATATGATTATTTACCTTTATATTGTTTCAATCTCTTGATCTGATCTCATGCAATGTTTATTCTTAACTTACCCCTTTTGACTGATGACAAAAAGGGGGAGTAAAATGTATATATATGAGCTATGTATGAGCACATATTCATTGCTCATATTCATTCATGTTGAATGTGATTTGAGTATTCATGTTAAATGTGATTTGAATCTTTAAGCATTTATGATGTGCATGAGCTATGTATGAGCACATATTCATTACTCATATTCATTCATGTTGAATGTGATTTGAGTATTCATGTTGAATGTGATTTGAATCTTTAAGCATTTATGATGTGCATGAGCTATGTACGAGCACATATTCATTGCTCATATTTATTCATGTTGAATGTGATTTGAATCTTTAAGCATTTATGATGTGCTCTTTGATTTCTTGAGACTTTGAGCATAATGATGTGTATTGTGATTCTAATGTACATGAGCACCCTTAAAATTTTTATGAAGTGTATCTCGTGCAAATATCCATAAGCATTGCATATATTACTCATTAACACAAAATTAATTAGTATTACGAGTTTGTGCCATGATACATACTCTATGTACCAAATGTGAGCTTGGCACATGTGAAACATGACTATTCAATGAAAAGATTTTATGCTTGATACATATAATGATAAATATTGATAAATTACCATTCAAGCAAATGCAAGTAGCTAATTTAAATCTGAATTGATAAAATACATTAAAAACATAAGCATGAACTAAGGGGGAGCTAAATATGAAACTATGAAAAGGTTATATCTTCAGTGTATTAAAAATGTCCTTAATATATTCATGTTACATATCTCTAGCTCATCTACTCAAAATTTTGTCATCATCAAAAAGGAAAGGATTGTTAACCCCAAGGATTGATTTTGATGAGTAATAAAATATTTGAGTATATATTTGGACTAATGAATTAGTTAAGATCATGTTTCAAGATGCATTATAGAGTATCAAATGACACATCCCTAAAAAATGTAATTAAAAGTTGATAAGGAAAAGTTGAAGGATTTTGAAGTATGAAACACACCCAAAGGAAGGTTTAAAGAAGGTATTTCAGGACTAAAATTGAAGGAGAATTGAATTGGACAAGATAAAAATTTTCAACATAAAAGTCCTCGAGTCGACCCTTGAAAATAGTTGTTCAGCTCGAGCTGAAATGGAAAGAAAAAGAAGTCGGACATGCCAAAGTTTTAGCTGGCATGATCTCAAGCAGAGAGTCAAGTCGACTCGAGTTCCTCGAGTCAAAGTCTCAGAAAAATATAGAGAATAAAGTTTTCGAGATAAAGTTCAAGATGGTCTCAAGCAGAGGATCAAGTCTACATGAGTTCCTCAGGTCGAGCTTGTTAGATATATGTGCCCTAGAAGCTAGAATTGGCTGACACTTGTAATACACTTCTAGGGGCAAAATTATAATTTTGACTAATATGAATAAAATTGGTTATTTTCTATCACATATGTGTATTTAGTGTCTGTGATACATCCTTTGAGTTAATGGTAATGATAATTCATATTTTCAAGAGTTGAAAATTTAAGACATGAATAATCATTATTAACTCATAAATTGCTCCCGACCATAGGATCATCACGAGGATGGTGATTGATCCAGAAGGTTGGTGTACAATCGCTTCTCTTTAGTAGATGAGTCTTGAGTCTATGGTGTGGAGACACCGGAGCGAGAGTACAGGTACTCGTTAGAGAATGAGGGCACTGAGCGTGACCACCTCGAGTAGTCATTACGGAGTCTACCTTCTCGTCAATGACTGACTCGATGCTGCAGTAGTGTGTCTGGTTCTTTGACCTGAGGTGCATCGGCAGTTCACCTTGAGGGTGTTATAGTTTGACTACACCATTACTCGGTCTCCTAGCCATATGGAACCCTAAGGTGTATGTTGGCTATAGCATGTTCATTGTAGGAACTGGATGGCATCAAGATGGAATCTATCTACCTCGGTGGTAGAGGAGCAGCCCTATGATGATCATGAGAATCAAGTCCAGAAATCCATGGCCATGGTAGAGTAAAATAATAGAAAGAGTTTCTATTTAGATTTTCACATCAAACTCGAATCGAATGATTACATCATTTGACAGAGACTAGGGTTTGACGAGTTTACCTTAACCCTAATATGATCGAAGCTCAAGATAGAAGAACTTAATCACATAGGTAGCTGCACCAAGAGGTTCGCATTCAGCTCTGATGGGTTGCCACCATATACTGCTAGGTGTCACTGGTGGATTTTGGGAGCAATTAGAATGATTTAGATGATCGATCATTCTAGCTGTTCGAATCAGAAGAGTTCTGATCCATCGAAAGGAGTTTCGATGATGTCGATGATAGAGATCATGACATATCCCATTACCATACAGAACTGAAACCTAACTGGATCACACAAACAAGGGTTTGAATCTGGTGATCATCAATTGAACTGATCCAGTTCAATTGATCTGAATGAGATTCAATTAGGTTCAAGGAAATCGTGCTAGCACTCGATTGAACCTAACATTCTTCTTTTACTATCATAAATAAGTTGTCCTGTCTGAGCCAAAGGAGTTTGTGCTCAATTAGAGGCCTTCATATGGTCTGACTAGAGGTTGTCCAAGTCAAAAAAGGTTGTCTTATTTTGTAAGACATTACCTGCCATTTTTGGTCACCTGCCATTTCTTGTTCTTTGACTTTGGTCAAAAGTCTACCTTTGACTGGTCAAACATTGACCATTGACACTTTGACTTTTGACCACATGTCACGCACCTATTGGAGAGCTGGTGGGGGCCTGTCCCCCTATCCAGAACCTAGGCAAGGAGGAGGGCGCATGCCACCCTAGGCGTGTACCCAAGCTGGAGGTGCCTAGGAGTCCTTGTTGGACAAGGACTCCATCTCCTTTTTGGATTTCAATTAGAGTTCTTCTAAGAACCAACTTTGACTGATCTTAGGTGCCCTCTAAGGAGGAATCCAGGGGACTCTATTCCCACCAATCAGATTTAGATCTGATTTCACAAAGGATTGTGATTGATTGGGAAGAAGAGGAGTTGGATCACAGGTAGTCTATAAATAAGACCCTACGCCCAACTCAAAGATTGATTGAAAAAGAGTTTCCATATGCCCAAAGGCCTTTTCTCCTCTCCTCCTCCATGCCAAAGCTTCTTCTCCCTCTCCTCTCCACGTCCAAAATAGTTTTGGAGCTTGGTTGGTGCGATCCAGATCAAAGAAAGGCGATCAAAAGCAAGAAGGCTGCACTGCTGCAAAGGACGACTGCTGATCTTCAAAAGGAGTTTTGAAGATCCTCCAGATCAGATCTAGATCTAATTTTTGGAGATGTGATAGAGAAGAAGAGGATCTCCAGATCCAGTCTAAGTGGATACCGGTAGAGGCCAGGCGCTTGCATGGCTAGATCCAGAACCTTCTGCTGCATACAGGATCATCAACGGGTAATAGGATTACCCAAATCAGGTAAATTAAATTTGATTTAATTTATCCTTATTTTATTTTATTTATTAAAATAATATGAATCAAATCTAAAACATTCCAGATCTGATATAGATTAAAGAGAAAAATTTTTAAAATATATCTCTTGATCTGATCAGATCTGAACGAACCTGGATCGGGAAATCAGGATTTCCCAGCAACTGGTATCAGAGCCATGGTTCTAAAAATGTTTAGATCTAATTTTAAATTTATTTTAATTAAAAAATAATTGATTTTAGATGTCACATGAGATGTGATCAGATCTGAAATCAGAAAAAATTAAAATTAAATGATTTGGATCTAAGATTAGAAGATATGCATGACTAGTTCTAGAATAGAATAGTTCTATAGAATAGTCTTGCATGTTTTTGATTTAATCTGATTAAATCATATTTTAGATCCTTTTATTTACTATTTTCTGATATTATAAGTATTATAATAACATCTAAAAAATAGTAAATAAAAATTATTTAATTTTAACATCATATGAGATATGATTGATGCATGTCTAGACTAGTTGTAGAATAGTTCTACATAGTTGTCTAGATTAAAATTTATTTTGATTAGATCAATTTAAATCTAATTTTTTAGATTATTATGAGATAATTTAGATCTAAAAACATGCATGATTCGATACATGAGATGTATGCAAAATATGCCATAATTAGATCTGATTTATATATGAGATATATGATATAGATCTAAAACTATTTTGTAGTATTGAATGTTCCTGATTAAGGTGTTCCTCTTGGCCATCCGGTCATAAGAACGAAGAAGGATTTAAAGGCCCTCTCTTTCCATTCGATGGGGTGTTCTTATGATGTGTAGGGGTGCTGCGTGTTCATCCTTAATCAGAAACCCAAAACTTACTTTCTGCAAAACCCTAGATCCTGAAACCCTAGGATTTATTGTGCATATTTTGTTTATGAATCCTACTTAATTAAGAATTAAGTTTATAGTAATATTAATTAGGTCTAAAATTGAGAATTTCAGATCTAAGACATATTCATAATACTGGGTTCGGGCTTGGGTAGCTCAATTAGGTCTAAGCGGTTGATCAAACCGAATCAAGAGTTGGTTAGATGGGATCAACAATGCTTAAATTGATCAGCCTAATAGGATTAAGTCTGGGTCAAGATTGAGTCACGATCAAGCAAGACCTAATTAGGCTCAGAGGTTAGAGTCTGGATTGTAGGCTAACCCAATTGGTTCTGACTCAACAATTTGGTGTCTAAGGTAAGTTTGGCACATACGACCAACTGGTTTTTAATTGGAAGCTACTCGATCTGAATGCATTCTTGTATGAGTTAATGGCATATTCCTTCCACCGGTCTCACTTACCTGGCCATATCTGTTGACACAGTTCTGATCTGAGGTGGTCAATAATCAGAGCTAACCCATGCCACTAGGTTAGTCATAATTGTTATGACTAAGCCAAGTCTAGTTTAATGAGACCTTGAATCAATTCTCCCTAAGAAAAGATTAAGTCTTAGGTCTTCCACCATTGTAGACGTGCGGGCCCTTGTCGGGGTTGATTGTTCTCGATTGGATACAGTGGCTCAGTTGCATCCGGAAAGATGCAACCATGTCTATTAGGCATTGGATGCTATGGGCTGGAGGATGAGTTGGGCTCAATATTTTGGATACGGTGAGAGACTCAATTAGGAAACCCAGGTCTATGCAAATGGTGGGTCTGACTTAACTAAGGAGTGGATCAATATTCCAGATATGGTGAGATTCATGAATTAGAGACCAAGTTTGGGTGCACCATGATTAGAGAATCATTGAACAAGAGTTGTTCACTCATTGGCTAACCCATCATCAGTAACTGTTAGGTGAGGTGATGAGTCAGTTGGTGAGACCGCACCACCCACTAGAAATCATTAATCGTGGAGATTTTTGCATCTCTACAGAGGGAGTGTAGGGATCCGAGAAAATAGTGGGAGCTAATTTGTTTAAAAATAAAATCCCTAAACAAATTGGTCAAGTCAAAATTACAGTATCCAACTAGAATCTTTGACTCTCTATAGGAAAATGTCTGCATCCAACCCATTGGCACGTATCCTGGACACACATAGACTGATTGGACCCAATTATAAAGATTAGCTCAGAAACTATAAAATAGTTTTGGATTCTGAGAAGTTAACCCATGTACTGGACCAGGATCCTCCCACCTTACCAGCCTGTCCATTTATTGAACAGAGAGCATCTTTGGAGAAATGGATAGATGAAGATAATAAGGCCAGATATTACATGTTGGGCTCGATGTCTGATGAGCTCCAGTGCAACATGAGGATATCGGGATTGCTCGCCAAATGTTGGCTCACCTGTAGGAGATGTTTGGTGAACAGAGTCGTGCAGCCAAATATCAAGTCACGAAATGACTTTTTAAGGCTAAGATGCATAATGGGCAGTCAGTCCAAGATCACTGTCTGACAATGATCAAGGACATGGAAGAGCTTGAGAAGCTCGATGTGAAGTTAGACTTGGACCTGCAGAATGATATTATTCTGCAATCCTTGACTGATGCATATGGGCAATTCATCATGAATTACCACATGCATAAACTTCAGAATTTCTTGGTCAAATTAATGAATATGCTGGTTACCGCTGAGCTTTCTATGAAAGGTTCTAAAGGCTCAGTTCTTGCTATGGAACAGACTTCTTCCAAAAGAAAGTCTTATGGAAAGAAAAAGAAGTCTGTGAAAAGGCAAAAGGTGGAAGGATCAAAGAAGAAGAAGACAGAGCCAAAGATGAAAGCCGCTGTCAAAGGAAAGTATTTCCATTGCAACAGCGATGGCCATTGGAAGCGGAACTGCCCTACTTACCTGGCCACCCTAAAGAACAAGAAGGAAGGTCCTTCTGGAGGTATGCTCGTTATTGAGTCTAACCTTACGATTTCTTCTGCATCCAGTTGGGTGCTTGACTCTGGTTCTAGTGCTCATCTGTGCACTTCCATGCAGGGTCTTGAGGATAGCAGGAGGCTGAGGGATGGAGACATGATCCTACACGTCGGTAATGGAGCAAGAGTTGGCAGTAGCCATGGGAACATACCCTCTTCGATTACCATCTGGTTTAGACTTAGTTTTAAAAGACTGTCATTTTGATCCTGCAGCTAGCAGAAATTTGATTTCTGTTTCATGCTTAGCACAAGAAGGTTATGTGATCACCTTCTTTAAGGACCATTGTAACATTCTTTATGAAAGAAATAAAATTGCAAATGATTTTCTTATTAATGATCTTTATCAGCTACATATTGATGTACCTATTCTAACTATCGAGCAAAATGTGAATGCCAAACGACCTAGGGATAGTCCAAATGATAGATATCTATGGCACCTGAGATTAGGTCGTATAGTAGAAGATAGGATCAACAAATTGGAGAAAAATGGGCTATTGAGTCCATTGACTTTCGAGTCATATCCAACTTGTGAATCTTGTCTTCAAGGCAAAATGACTAAACTCCCTTTTGTAGGACATGGGGAAAGGGCCACAGATCTCCTTGCCCTAGTACATACTGATGTGTGCAGCCCATTTGATGTGCTGGCTAGAGGCAATTTTGTCTACTTCATTACCTTTACCGATGATCTGTCTAGGTATGGGTATGTGTATCTTATGAGACACAAGTCTGAAGCTTTTGAAAAGTTCAAAGAATTCAGACATGAAGTAGAAAAACAAACAGAAAAATCCATTAAGGTTCTTCGATCAGATCGAGGAGGTGAATACCTTAGCTGAAGAAATTCCTAGACTATCTAGACTATCTAAGGAAAAAAATGGCATAGTCTCTCAATGGACTCCACCAGGAACACCTCAACTCAACGGAATTTCAGAACGGAGAAATCAGACCCTATTGGATATGGTTCGATCCATGATGAGCTTCACAGACCTCCCTGAATTTTCCTTTGGGGACACTCATTGTTAACTTTTAATTTATCTACTGAATAGGATTCCCTCTAAAATCCATTCCTACCACATCGTATGAGATATGGCACGGTAAGAAATCAAGTCTGAGTCATCTCAGAAATTTGGGGTTGTCTAGCTCACGTCAAAAGACAACAAGCGGACAAGTTAGAGTTTTGGTCCTTTCAGAGCTTGATTCATAGGATATCCTAAAGAGTCATTAGGATACTATTTCTATATTTCCAGAAGACCACAATGTGATTGTGAGTCGAACATGCCATCTTTCTTGAAAAATAGTTTATTCAAGATAGCGGCATTGAAAAGCAGATCAAGCTTGATGAGAAAGTCTCACAAGTGGAACGAGCTAAGGACCAAGTTGGAACCAAATTCAGGTTTGAGCCAATAAGAACACTACCTCCTCCACCTCGTAGATCGGAAAAGAGTTTTCCCATCCCCTTGAAAGATACTTAGGTATTATTTCAGAGGAAGTAGAGAAAATGTTCCTCGTAGGTAATGGTGCTTATGGTGATGATCCCAAAACCTACAACGAGGCGATATCAGATATCGACTCTGAGAAATGGCTAGAGGCAATGTAGTCAGAAATTGACTCGATGCACTCAAACCAAGTCTGGACCTTGGTAGATCCACCAGAAGGTATAGTACCTATTGGGTGTAAATGGATCTTCAAGAGAAAGATTGGTGCAGATGGGAATGTGGAGACATTCAAGGCTAGACTAGTGGCAAAAGGTTATAGTCAATGTGAAGGCATTGACTATCAGGATACCTTTTTCCCCAGTGGCTATGCTAAAATCCATTCGCACATTGCTTGCCATTGCAGCCTATTTCGATTATGAAATATGGCAAATGGACGTGAAAACAGCATTCTTAAATGGATATCTTGAGGAAGATATCTATATGGAACAGCCGCTAGGTTTCACATCCAGTGATACTGATCACAAGGTTTGCAAGCTGCAAAGGTCCATATATGGACTTAAGCAAGCATCTCGGAGCTGGAACACTCATTTCAATGATGTGATCAAAAAGTTTGATTTCATCAAAAATGAAGAGGAACCGTGTGTTTTCAAAAAGGTCAGTGGGAGCGCTGTTGTCTTCCTCGTATTGTACGTGGATGACATCCTCCTTATTGGGAATGATATTCTCCATGTTGATGATAGTCAAAATATGGTTGTCCAAGGAATTCTCCATGAAAGACCTAGGTGAAGCATCCTTTATTCTAGGAATTAAGGTCTATAGGGATAGACCGAATAGGATGCTAGGACTTTCACAGAAGATGTACATAGAGGAAAGTACTAAAGAGGTTTAGTATGAAAACTCTAAGAGAGATTAATACCCTTCAGACATGGTATTCATCTTTCCAAGAAGATGTGCCCTAGCACACCTGAGGAAATAGAACGCATGAGCAAGATCCCTTATGCTTCTGCAATAGGGAGCCTCATGTATGCCATGCTATGTACACGACCTGATATAGCCCATGCTGTGAGTGTCACAAGCAGATATCAGTCAAATCCAGGTGAAGAACACTGGACTTCTGTGAAATGTATCCTTAAGTACTTGAGAAGAACTAAGGATATGATGTTGATCTTTGGTAACGGAGAACTCCAAGTCCAGGGATACACAGACTCAGATTTTATGTCTGATATAGATGATCGAAAGTCGACATCTGGCAGTCTGTTTGTGTGCAATGGTGGTGCTGTTAGTTGGAAGAGTTTCAAGAAAATAGTGATAGCAGATTCCACCATGGAAGCAGAATATATCGCTGCATCAGAGGTGGTTGTCTGTATTATTTTTAAGGGAACCAGCGGTGGGGCCAGAGTGAGTGGGTGCTCTCTCATCTCGTAAGCAGATCCGACCTACTGTATAAACGAAGTCATGGAGGGACCATGTGATAGTATCACTGGAATGTGAAACCTACGGTGTTCCATATAGATATCTTCCTCAAGATATCCATTTAGGAATGCTGTTTCATGTCCATTTGCCATATTTCATAACGAAATAGGCTACAAAGGCAAGCAATTGGCGAATGGATTTTAGCATAGCCACTGGGAAAAGGTATCCTGATAGTCATGCCTTTCACTTGACTATAACCTTTTGCCACTAGTCTAGCCTTGAATGTCTCACATTCCATTGCACCAAATCTTTCTCGTTGAAGATCCATTTACACCAAATAGGTACTATACCTTCTGGGATTCTACCAAGTCCAGACTTGGTTTGAGTGCATCGAGTCAATTTCTGACTACAATTGCCTCTAGCCATTTCTCTGAGTCATATCTGATATGCCTCTGTTGTAGGTTTGGGATCATCACCATATACAGCACCATTACCTACGAGGAACATTTCTCTACTTCCTTGAAATAAAACCTAAGTATCTCAGGGGAGGAAAACTCTTTCCGATCTAGAGGGTGGAAGAGGTAGTTTTCTTATTGGCTCAACTGATTGTTCCAATTGGTCCTTAGCTATTTCCACTTTGAGACTTTCTCATCAAGTTGATCTTTTTTCAATGCCAGCTGTCTATGAATAAACTATTTTTCAAGAAAATGCAATGTCGACTCACAATCACATTATGGTCTTCCTGAATGTAGAAATAAGATCCTAATGACTCTTTAGGAAATATCCTATGAATCGAGCTCTAAAGCCTAACTCTAACTTTCCACTTGTTGTCTTTTGACATGAGCGGACAAACCCAAATTCTGAGATGACCCAGACTTGATTTCTTACCTGCCATATTCATACGAGTATGGTAGGAACTGTTTTAGAGGAAACCTATTCAGTAGATAATCGAAGTTAACAATGAGGTGTCCCCAAAAATCAGGAAGGTCTGTGAAGCTCATCATGGATCGAACATAATCCAATAGAGTTCTGATTTCTCCTTTTTGAAATCCCGTTGAGTTGAGGTGTTCCTGGTGGAGTCCATTGAGAGACTCTTGCCATTTTCCTTTAGATAGTCTAGATTTTGCTAAGGTATTCACCTTCTGATCTGATCGAAGAACCTTAATGGGTTTTTCATTTATTTTTCTACTTCATGTCTGAATTCTTTGAACTTTTCAAAAAGCTTCAGACTTGTGTCTCATAAGATACACATACCCATACCTAGACAGATCATGGTAAAGGTAATGAAGTAGACAAAATTCTCTACCGACACATTCAAATGGGCGCACACATCAGTATGTACTAGGGCAAGGAGATCTGTGGGCCTCCCCATGTCCACAAAAGGGAGTTTAGTCATTTTGCCTTGAAGACAAGATTCACAAGTTGGAATGACTCGAAAGTCAACGGGACTCAAAGCCCCATTTTTTTCCAATTTGTTGATCCTATCTTCTCTATACGACCTATCTCAGAGTGCCATAGAATATCTATCATTTGACTATCCCTAGGTCGTTGGCATTCCACTTTTGCTCGTGTTAGAATAGGTACAATCAATATGTAGCTGATAAAGATCATTAATAAGAAACATTTGCAATTTTATTTCTTTCATAAAGAATGTTACAATGGTTCCTTAAAGAAGGTGATCACCATAACCCCTTCTTGTGCTAAGCATGAAACAGAAATCAAATTCTGCTAGCTGCATGATCAAAATGAATAGTCTTTAAAACTAGGTCTAAACCAGATGGTAATCGAAGAGGGTAATGTTTCCACGGCTACTGCACAACTCTTGCTCTCATTACCATGCTAGGATCATTCTCCATCCCTCAACCTCCTGCCTATCCTCAAGACCCTCAGGAAGTACATGATGAGCACTAGAACCATAGAGCAAGACCCAACTGGTGCAGAATGAAACGTAGGTTAGACTCAACAAATACTCAGAAGACCTTCCTTCTGTTCTTTAGGTGCCAGTAAAGTAGGGGCAGTTCCACTTCCAATGGCCTCACGCTGTGAAACATGGAAACTATTTCCTTTGACCGGCTTTTCTTGGCTTGCTGCCTTCTTCTTCTGATCCTTCCCCTTTGCTTTCACAGACTTCTTTTTCTTTTCAGAAGACTTTCTTTTGGAAGAAGTCCGTTCCAATAGTAAGAACTAGCTTTAGAACCTTCTCATTAGAAAGCTCAGCGGTATCACAGCATATTCATTTAATTCTGCAAGAATTCTAGTTTATGCATTGGTATCATGATGATTGCCCATATGCATCAGTCAGGATTGCGATAATATATCATCTCAAGCCAAGTCTAACTTCAACCAGCTTCTCAGCTTTCCATGTCCTTGATATTGTCAGACAGTGATCTTGGACTGACTGTCCCATCCTACGCATCTTAGCCTTAAAAGTCATTTTCTGTGACTTGATATTTGGCCTGCGTATAGTCGTTCACAACATCTCCTAACAGGTGACCAACATTTGGCAGCATCCTATATCCTCATGTTGCCTGGAGCTCATCGAATCGACGCCCAACATGTAAAATGGCCTTATTACTTCTCTATCCATTTCAAGATGCTCTCTGTTCAAAAGATGGAGCTGGTAATGTGGCAGGTCCTGGTCCAGACATGGGTTAACTTCTCAGAATCCAAAAACTATTTTATAGTTCTGAGCTAATCTTTATATTGGTATCGGTCAGATCTATGTGTGCTCCAGGTACGTGCCAATGGGTTTGGCAGAAACATTTCCTATAGAGAGTCAAAGATTCTAGTTGGATACTATAATTTTGACTTAACCAATATGATTTAGATTTATTTTAAAACAAATTAGTCTCCAACTATTCTTGGATCCCTACACTACCCTCTTAGAGATGCAAAAATCTCCACGATTAATGATTTTTAGTGGGTGTACGGTCTCACAATGACTCATACCTCACCCTAACAGTTACTGTGATGGTTAGCCAATGAGTGAACAACTCTTGTTCAATGATTCTCTAATCAGGTGCACCCAAACTTGGTCTCTAATTCATGAATCTCACCATATCGGATATTGATCCACTCCTTAGTTAAGTCAGAACCCACCATTTGCATAGAGGTTTCAATTGAGTCTCTCACCGTATCCAAAATATTGAGCCAAGCTCATCCTCCAGCCCATAGCATCCAATGCCTAATAGACATGGTTGCTCTTTCGAGTGCAATTGAGCCACTGTATCCAATCGAGAACAAATCAACCACAAGGTCCGCACGTCTACAATGTGGAAGACCTGCACTAATCTTTTCTTAGGGAGAATAGACAGTCATTAAACTAGACTTGGCTTAGTCATAACAATTATGACTAACCTAGTGGCATGGGTTAGCTCGATTATTGACCACCTCAATCAGAACTGTGTAACAGATATGGCCAGGTAAGTAAGACCCGTATGGAAAGGATATGCCATTAACTCTACAAGAAGGCATTCAGTCAAGTAGCTTCAATTAAACCAGTTGGTCGTATGTGCCAAACTTACCTTAGACACAACATTGTTGAGTTAGAACCAATTGGGTTAGCCTACAATCCAGACTCAAACCTCTGAGCCTAATTAGGTCTCTTGTCGTGACTCGAATCTGACCCAGACTTAATCCTTTAGCTGTCAATTTAAGCATTGTTGATCCATCTAACCAACTCTTGATTCGGTTTGATCAACCGCTTAGACCTAATTGAGCTAACCAAGCCCGAACCCAGTATTAGAATATGTCTTAGATCTGAAATTCCTCAATTTTAGACCTAATTAATATACTCATAACTTAATTCTTAATTAAGTAGGCATTCAACACAAAATATGCACAATAATCCTAGGGTTCAGGATCTAGGTTTGTGAGAAAGAAAGTTTTGGTTCTGATTAAGGAGAACAGAGCACCCTACACATCATAACGAACACCCATCGAATGGAAAGAGAGGGCCTTAAATCCTTTCGTTCTTATGGATGGAAGAGGAACTTAATCAGGAACATTCAATACTACAAAATATTAGATCTATATCATATATCTCATATAAAATCAGATCTAATTATGGCATATTTTGCATATCTCTATGTAGATCATGGATTTTTTAGATCTAATTATCTCATATAATAATCTAAAAATTAGATTTAAATTGATCTATCAAAATAAACTAATCTAGACAACTATGTAGAACTATCTACAACTTCTAGACTGCATCAATCAATTTATATGATGTTAAAATTAATAATCTTTATTTCTATTTTTAGTGTTATTATAACTTATAATATGAAAAATAGTAAATAGATCTTAAAATATGATTTAATCAGATTAAATCAGAAACATGCAAGACTATTCTATAGAACTATTCTATTCTAGAACTAGTCATGCATATCTTCTAATCTTAGATCCAAATCATTTAATTTTAATTTTTTTGATTTCAGATCTGATCACATTCATGTGACATCTAAAATCAATTATTTTTTATTAAAATAAATTTAAAATAGATCTAAACATTTTAGAACCATGGCTATGATACCAGTTGGGAAATCCTATTTCCCGAATCCAGGTTCGTTCAGATCTGATCAGATCAAGAGATATATTTTAAAATTTATTTTTCTTTAATCTATATAGAATCTGGATGTTTTAGATTAGATCTATATTATTTTAAAAATAAAAATAAATAAGGATAATTAATCAAATTTAATTGACCTGATTTGGGTAATCTTATTACACCGTTGATGAATCCTGTATCGCAGGAAAGTTCTGGATCTAGCCATGCAACGCCTGGCCTCTACCAGTATCCACTAGACTGGATCTGGAGACTCTTCTCTTCTCTAATACTCTCCTCAAAATTAGACTATTCTGATTGAGGATCTTCAAAACTCCTTTTGAAGATACCTGGTCGTCCTTTGCAGCAGTGCGAGCCTTCTTGCTTTTGAATCGCCTTTCTTTGTCTGGAATCGCACCAACAAGCAATCGCAAAAATCTTGGACGTGGAGGAGAAGGGGAGAAGCGTTTGGCATGGAGAGGAGAGGAGAAGGAGCCTTGGGCTATGGAAACTCTTTTTCATCTAATAATCTGAGTTGGGTAAGGTCTTATTTAATAGACTACTGTGATCCAACTCTCTTCTTCCCAACAATCACAACCTTTGTGAATCAGATCTAAATCTGATTGTGAAGAGAGTCCCCTGGATCCCTCCTTAGAGGGCCTAAATCAAGTCAAAGTGTTCTAAGAAGAACTCTAATTGAAATCCAAAAAGGGAGATGGAGTCCTTGTCCACAAGGACTCCACTACGCTCCACTTGGACACCTAGGGCTGCGCCCTCCTCCTTGCAGTTCTGGCGGGGACAGCCCCACCGAGCCTCTCAATAGGCTGCATGTGTGGTCAAAAGTCAAAGTGTCAATGGTCAATGTTTGACAGTCAAAGTAGGACTTTTGACCAAAGTCAAAGAACAAGAAATGCAGGTGACCAAAAATGGCAGATAATGTCTTACAAAATAAGACAAACCTTTTTGACTTGGACATCCTCAGTCAGACCATATGAAGGCCTCTATGAGCAAAACTCCTTTGCTAGAAGAGACTACTTATTTATGATAAGAAGAAGAAGTTAGGTTCACAGTGCTAGCACGATTTCCTTGAACACTAATTGAATCTATTCGTCAATGAATAGTCAAGTTCAATTGATGATCACCAGATTCAAACCCTTGTTGTGTGATCCAGTTAGGTTTAGTTCTTATGGTAATGGATATTCATGATCTCTATCATCGACCATCGAACTGACCTTCTTTCGATGGATCAGAAACTCTTTTGATCGAACAGCTAGAATGATGATCATCTAAATCATTCTAATTGCCCCAAAATCCACAGTGACACCTAGCATATATGGTGGAACACCAATC
>QRFJ01002191.1:442639-542555 GCA_006176705.1 Cocos nucifera | reverse complement strand
TACCGAAAGATCTGATTGAGATCAAAGAAAATTTTTGAAATATATCTCTTATCTAACAGATCTGGACGAACCTGGACCGAAAATCAGGATTTTCCTCCATTAGATTTAAGCCAATGATCTTAGTTTCAAGTAGAAGTTTGTTCAATAGTATGCCCTAGAAGAACCAGAATTGGCTGACACTTTGTAATAATTTAGGGGCAAAATTATAATTTTGGACAATTAAATAATAAATGGGTTATTTTTCTATCATAAATGATATTTAGTATTTTATACATCCCTTGAGTTAATGATAATCGATTAATTCTTATTTTCAATAAGAACAAAATTTTATTATTAACTCATAAAATGTCGCGTGACCGCAGAATCATCATGAGTGTATGTTGCGTGATTGATTTGAAAATTAGGATACAATCGCTTTTATAGTAGATGAGTCTGGTCTATGTGTGGTAGAGATACTAGAGCGAGAGTACAGTATCTCTTAGAAACGAGGCACTGAAGCAGGTGATCCACCTCCGACAGTCATAAGGAATCTACCTTCTCATCGATGACTGCTCAAAAGTTGCAGGTGTGGATCTAATCATTTGACCTGAGTGCATCGGCAGTTCACCTTAGAGGGTTTATAGTTGACTACAGCATTGATCGGTCTCCACCATTTAAAATTCTGACGTGTTATTTGCTATAGCATTTCATATAAGAATGGATCTGCACCAAGAGAGAATCTATTCTACCCTCATAGATGAGGAGTAGCCCTATGATGACCATGAGAATCAAGTCTATAAGTCCATGGCTATGACAAAGTAAAATAATAGAAAGGGTTTCTATTAAAGTTTTCACATCGAACTTGAATCGAATGATTAAATCATATGACAGAAATTAGGGTTTGACGAGTTCACCTTAACCCTAATCTGATCGGAGCTCAAGATAGAAGAACTTAATCACACAAGTAGCTGCACCGAAAGATTCATTTTCAGTTTTGATGGGTTGCCACCATATACGGCTAGGTGTCACCGATAGATTTTGGGAGTAATTAGAATGATTTGGATAATCGATCATTCTAGTTGTCTGAATCAGAAAAGTTTTGATCCATCAAAAGGTATTTCGATGATGTCGATGATAGAGATCATGACATATCCCATTATCATATAGAATTGAACCTAATTGGATCATACAAACAAGGGTTTGGATCTGGATATCATCAATTGGGCTAACCGAATTCAATTGATTTGAATAAGATTCAATTGAGTTCAAGAAAATTGTGCTAGCACACGATTAAGCCTAATGTTCTTCTTCTATTATCATTAAAAGTTGTCTCGACTGAGCCAAATATATTTGTACTCACTCAAGTATCTTTACTTGGTCTGACTGAAACTTGTCTTGGTCAGAAAAGGGTTGTCTTAATTTATGAGTTAAATTTGAGACAACATCTGCCATTTTTCATCACCTGCTAATTCTTGTCTTTTGACTTTGGTCAAACGTTAATCTTTGATACTTAGACATCTACCCATATGTCATGCACATGTAAGAGAATAGATAGGGGCTTGTCCTCTTGCTAGAAATTGAAAAGAAGGGGGTGCACGCCTAGGGAGGCGTGCGCCCATGGATAGGGATGCCTGGAGTCCCATACAGATGGGACTCCAGGTTGCTTCTTGGAATCAACTTAGGTAGGCGCCTAAGACTCAGCTTTGACCAATCTTGGCACCACCTAAGAATGATTTAAAAGGGCTCTCGTTTGATTGGATCAGATGATGTCATCCCACCAATCAGATTTAGATCTGATTGTACGAAGCGACGTGATTGACCGAGATGATGTGGCACTGCATGGTGCAGCAGGGTCTATAAAAATCCTATCTACGCCAAGCTTAAAAGAGAATCTCTAATAGCCAATGCCACAAGACTGCCCCTCTTCCTTCTTCATGCCATCTTTTGGTCCTCTCTCTCCTCTCCATGCTCAAGGAGATTTGGGCTCCAGTTTGGTACGATCCAGGCAACAGAAAGGTGACGAGAAAGGAAGAAGGCAGCATTACTGCAAGAGACGATTCTAGATCTTCAAAAGAAGTTTTGAAGATCCTCCAAATCAGATCTAGATTTGATATTTGGAGAGGTGATAAAGAAAAAAATCTTCAGATCCAGTCCGAGTGGATATCGATAGAGGTCAAGCACTTGCATGGCTAGATCTAGAACTTCAGACAATCAGCAGGATCATCATAGGATAATTTGATTACCCAATAAATGATACAAAATTAAATTAGATTTAATTTATTTTTATTTTATTTTATTAGATCTATAAAATTAGATCTAAAATATCTTAGATCTGATCTGAATTCAAAAGAAAAATTTTTAAAATATCTCTCTTGATCCAATCAGATTTGAATGAACCTGATTCGAAAAATTAGGATTTCTCCTTTATAGGGTGTATGACGGTTATGTGACAAGCAGAGAGCACTGGAGTGCTACAGTAGTGCTTTCCTGAAGATGCAGGGCTGAGAGAGGTTCGACGATGTAGCAGCTGAGGAAGGTATCTCAATAGAGAGCATCAGGATTCTCTAGGAGGATGGGCAGTATAGGACTATTGAAGAGAGGTTTTTCAAGGGATAATGGTCGAAGAAAGGCTGAAGAAGTGACTATACGTCCTTTGATGTCTGAAAGGTGGGGATGTAGTCGAAGATGTATCCAACGGTTCGACCAAAGCATGAATTTGGATTTGCAAATCCTTGGGGATGATGGAGATGGATGATCCATGGAGGTCTAGTAGGTCAGGACTGGATGATTATAGAGTGGTGCAGAGATGAGTCAGGGAGTACTGGAGTGCTACAGGAGTGCTACCCTAGAGGCATAGGGGCTAAAAGAGGCTCAATGTTGCAGTAGCTGAGGAGTGTATCTCAGCAGAGAGTGTCAGTGGTATCTCAGAAAGATCGAGAGTAGGTCTCAGGGAGAGCCAGGAGGTCTCAGGGAGTGCCAAAGGCATCTAGCAGTCGAGAGTATCATGGATCAGATTTCTTCTACAGGAGCATCAGGAAGAGTCACGATTTAGGTGGAGGATGGTTCTCCAAGGGCAACTAAAGCGATGGCTGGTGTAGGGGTAGAAGAGAAGGACTAGGATGAAATTTTTTAGGGTTCAGTCGCAGGATTCAAAAGAGTTGGATGAGCTCTTGGATTTCGGATATGCCTACGGGTTGTGGAGGTATCCGAGATGGCTTCGAAGGAATCCATGAAGTGTAGTGGGTTCGAAGGGGCAGCATGTTAGATATATGTGCCCTAGAAGCCAGAATTGGCTGACACTTGTAATACACTTCTAGGGGCAAAATTATAATTTTGACTATAATTAATGAAATGGGTTATTTTCTATCACACCTATGTATTTAGTGTCTGTGATACATCCTTTGAGTTAATGGTAATGATAATTCATATTTTCAAGAGTTGAAAATTTAAGACATGAATAATCATTATTAACTCATAAATAGCTCCCGACCATAGGATCATCACGAGGATGGTGATTGATCTAGAAGGTTGGTGTACGATCGCTTCTCTTTAGTAGATGAGTCTTGAGTCTACGGTGTGGAGACACCGGAGCGAGAGTACAGGTACTCGTTAGAGAACGAGGGCACTGAGCGTGACCACCTCGAGTAGTCATTAGGAAGTCTACCTTCTCGTCAATGACTGACTCGATGCTGCAGTAGTGTGTCTGATTCTTTGACCTGAGATGCATTGGCAGTTCACCTTGAGGGTGTTATAGTTTGACTACACCATTACTCGATCTCCTAGCCATATGGAACCCTGAGGTGTATGTTGGCTATAGCATGTTCATTGTAGGAACTGGATTGCATCAAGATGGGATCTATCTACCTCGGTGGTAGAGGAGCAGCCCTATGATAATCTTGAGAATCAAGTCCTAAAGCCCATGGCCATGGCAGAGTGAAATAATAGAAAGAGTTTCTATTTAGGTTTTCACATTGGACTCGAATCGAATGATTATATCATATGACAGAGACTAGGGTTTGACGAGTTTACCTTAACCCTAATCTGATCGGAGCTCAAGATAGAAGAACTTAATCACACAGGTAGCTGCACCAAGAGGTTCGCATTCAGCTCTGATGGGTTGCCACCATATACTGCTAGGTGTCACTGGTGGATTTTGGGAGCAATTAGAATGATTTAGATGATCGATTATTCTAGCTGTTCGAATCAGAAGAGTTCTGATCCATCGAAAGGAGTTTCAATAATGTCGATGATAGAGATCATGACATATCCCATTACCATACAGAATTGAACCTAACTGGGTCACACAAACAAGAGTTTGAATCTGGTGATCATCAATTGAACTGATCTAGTTCAATTGATCTGAATGAGATTCAATTAGGTTCAAGGAAATCATGCTAGCACTCGATTGAACCTAACGTTCTTCTTTTACTATCATAAATAAGTTGTCCTGTCTGAGCCAAAGGAGTTTGTGCTCAATCAGAGGCCTTCATATGGTCTAACTGGAGGTTGTCCAAGTTAGAGAAGGTTGTTTTATTTTATAAGACATAACCTGCCATTTTTGGTCACCTACCATTTCTTGTTCTTTGACTTTGGTCAAAAGTCTACCTTTGACTGGTCAAATGTTGACCATAGATACTTTGACTTTTGTCCACGTGTCACGCACCTATTGGAGAACTGGTGGGGGCCTGTCCCCCTGCCAGAACCTGGCAAGGAGAAGGGCGCACGCCAAGGGTGGCGTGAGCCCAAGTAGGAGGCGCCTAGGAGTCCTTGTTGGACAAGGACTCCACCTCCCTTTTAGATTCCAATCAGAGTTCTACTAAGAATCCAGTTTGACTGATCTTAGGCGCCCTCTAAGAAGGAATCTAGGGGTCTCTATTTCAACCAATCAGATTTAGATCTGATTTCACAAAGGGTTGTGATTGGTTGAGAGGAAGAGGAGTTGGATCACGCTTAGTCTATAAATAAGACCCTGCGCCCAACTCAGATGCTAACAAAATTCAATAGAGATTTCCCATGCCCCAAGGCTGCCTCTCCCCTCTTCCTCCATGCCTAAACTTCTCCTCCTTCTCCTCTCCACGTCCAAAAGGGTTTTGGACTTAGGTTGGTGCGATTCAGATCAAGGAAAGGCGATCAAAAGCAAGAAGGCTGCGCTGCTGCAAAAGGACGACTGCAGATCTTCAAAAGAGTTTTGAAGATCCTCCAGATCAGATCCAGATCTAATTTTTGGAGACGTGATAGAGAAGAAGAGGATCTCCAGATCCAACCCGAGTGGATACCGGTAGAGGCCAGGCGCTTGCGTGGCTAGATCCAGAACCTTCCGCTGCAATCAGGATCATCTACAGGGTAATAGGATTACCCAAATCAGGTAAATTAAATTTGATTTAATTTATCTTATTTTATTTTATTTATTAAAATAATAAGAATCAGATCTGAAATATATCAAGATCTGATTGGGATCAAGAGAAAATTTTTTAAAATATATCTCTTGATCTGATCAGATCTGGACGAACCTGGACCAGAAAATCAGGATTTTCCTTCACAGCAATGGTATTCGAGGTGCAGCGGTAGGCTCAGCAGTGCAGTGTTGAGTGGTTGGCCTTAAGGGACTCGATGACAGAGTTGGCTTCTATGGCATCAGGTGGACTTCGGATATAGGTGGAGCTCCAAAGAGGTGGTTTCACAATTGGAGAGGAATTTGACATGAGTTCAGAGCAGAGGGGTGCGAGAGGATTGATATCCTAGCACCAGCACTGGTGATGAACAGTTCCAGATGGAGTGGCATGTGCGGGAGGACAGGCATAGTTCTGAGGAGACCATGTCAGGGTTTGCAGCAAGTGTCGGTACAGGAACATTGCAAGTTCTCCAGGAAAGTCTAGAAAAAGTGATGTAGCTGCTAAGCAGAAGGGATCCTACAATTTCAGGATGGTGTAGAGGTGCAAGCCAAGATCTTCAGCGGTGGAGGCAGTCATCCCAAAGGCCTCAAAGGTGCACAACAGCTGAAGAGGATTGACAGAGGTGATATTTGCATAGGTGCTATCGAGTGCGCAAGGACAGTGTGATCGTGCAAGAGGGCATTGCTGAGGGGTTTGCCAAGGCTTGGGAGCACTAAGGTGGAGATTATGAGGATTTGTAGTACTCGCAAGTCTTGGGAGGCCACGGGAGGAGTCAAGATGTTGGCTCCAGGGATTTTAGGGGTTTGGTTGGTGCTTCGGAGACCTGAGATTCAAGGTGAAGCAAAGAACCAAAGTCGAGGAATCAAGACTGTAGAAAAAAGATTTTCTACATGTTAGCCGGCTCAGTCCAAAACTGGATCGGCTAAGTCTCAGTGTACAGGCAAAATAAAGAGCTGCGCATTTGGAACTGCTAGCATGGCACAGAACTAAGCCGGCTTAGTTTCGGACTAAGCCGACCCAATGAAACTTAGTCGGCTCAGTGCTGAGACTGAGCCGGCTTAGTCCGCGGGCAGAGTTACGTGAGGGACTATTTTGGGCTAGGGTCTGGGTTGATCCTGGGGGTCTTAAGGCCTAGTTCAAGAGGTCTTAAAGAAGCTAACTCATGTATGGGTCGGGTCTAAATCCAAAGGATGAGTGCATGGGAGACATGAGTGTACATGGGCTCGGTGAGTGCTTTCATGTATTGGATTAGCCGGAGAGTTTTTTGGTCGGCCTAATGGTTATGTATAAATATATAGGTTGTTTTAGGGTTTCATAATGCTGTGAATGCTGTGTAATACAAATCTTTTCTCTCTCAATTCTCTCTTCTTCTTTTCTCTCTAGAGTTGCCACCCTAGGGTTCTTGAAGAAGCCCTAGAGAAGGGGGTGTCTCCCTCAAGCTCAAGGAGGAAGGCGCCCCATCATAGATCTAGGTGAAAGGTCGGTGGTTTACTGTCCATAGAGAACGTCACAGATTTCTTCAGGTCCATGCTAAAGATCAGGAGCTTCCATAATATGGTATCGGTACTTATGATATCAAGAATGATTGGCGTTCGAGCGATATCATGGGTCTATAATTTGATATCAAAGTTATGTAATGCTTGGAATATTGTGGACGACAATGAGTAAGTGCATGCGATTGAAAAATTTTCATTCCAAATATTTGACTAATGCCACCATCCCAACCAACCATACATGGTTTCTAATTTAATATCCCAGATGGTATTCTTGTATATAATAAATGAAACATCCGAAATACCTCCTCCATGTGATGTAAGTAATACTTTTATAGGCTATACCGTACGTGATAACATTTTGGAGCATCAAGCTTCCACCTGAAAATAAAATAATAGCTAGATATAATTAAATAATTTTTTAGGAGTGAGAATAAAAATTTTTGAAGTGACAGGCCTCACCACGCAATCTAGTCTAAAACCTCATGTAAATTCCATCTTTTCATATATGTTTCATTTTAGTTTCAAAGTTGGCTGTTTGAAGGAAATGGTAGACAAGGACACACGGCACCTCCTATTTAAGTCTAAACCAGTAGTCCTGACTGACTGCAGTTTTGCTTGTTCCGGTGAAGGTTAATCCAGAGTCCCGAAGCTGGTCTTGTCTTGAGAAAATAAAAAAAATGCGGACAATGTTAAGCTGATCGTAGCCAAGAGGGACTGAAGTCAAGTCCAGCTAAGCCCAGTCCATTTCAATCCCTATTTTGATGATAGCCCTTTATAGACGTCGTAGGTGCCTGGAAACCTCTTTTGCCCTCGCTTTTCTTTTTTCTTTTTTTTTTTTTCTTCCATCTATTCAAACAAAAATAAATAAATCACAGTACCACTTTTGTGATCGGATGCCATGGAGAAGATCATCAGATGCTATACGGTATCATTCATGTCATCCGTTGTCTGCAGCAATTACAACAGTCCTTAGTCTGTGGTCGTGTACGGTTTATTCACAGCCAACTAAGCATCAGCTGGAACGGCTCATCTTCGGCAGAATATACGGGGGATCAACCCAAAACCATAGAGGGCACCCCAACTTCTGGAGCCGGATGAGGATCCTAGCATCGGGCGGCACGTAGGGAGCAGCTAAAGGTTTGAATTATATTAAGTTTGTCGATATAATTTTAATATATATATTAAATTAAATTAAAATATATTTAATTAAATTTAATTTTAATTTTAATTTTATAATAAAAAATTTATATTAATAATTTAAATTATTAAATATAATTTATTATTTTAAAACTATTTACATATAAAATATTATATGATTTAAAAATTTTTAATTTATGCATCGGATCATTAATATAGAATTCTTATTATAAAATTTTGATCCGAATAAATTTAAATTTAAATTTAATCAAATATATTTATATATATATATATAATTTTTTTAAGATAAAATATTTTGAAGAATATTTAAAAAAAATAATAGATTAGATGATTTGTTTACTGTTATTATAGCATGGAAGAAGGATCTGGGAGGGTTACTTTTACTAGATCATAAAGAAATTATTATACATTTTCAACATGCATCCGATTCGTGGATCATGAGCATGCCGTCTGCTAGTTCGTGTGGATTCTAGAGACGAGTGTACGATAAAGTATTCTCTACCTTCTTGCGAGGCTACCTTAGCTTCTCATCGGGGAGTTTAGCTGCGATAAAGTATTCTCCACCTGGCTGGCTTTATAGAGGCATATTAGTTTTCTGGATTTGGGGTTTCAAGTACATTTAGTGTAATAATCATCTTGATTATATCGGATTGAGCCTTTGCATTGAGCCTCCATATTACGTGCACCTTATGCAATTGGGCCTCCATATTACGTGCACCTTATGCAATTGGACTGCATCAAATCTCAGGATAACATACCATACTACTTTTTTATATTTTACTAATTTTTAATTATACGCTATCCATTTCGAGATTTATCCTGATATGCATGCACCATCAGGTGCAATGCAATAATTTCTCTTGGAAGGATGGTTTGATATTTTTCCAGAATCAAGGGTGAACCACCTAACCTATTCTGCTTGAGATCATATATTATCCTATCCTTTTAAATGTTTTTGTACGCTAGAGAAGGGTCATACTCTATGCCTTGGCAGCTATGAGGTGGTGAGACAAGCCCAGAGGCTTGAGGGCAATCATTCTCTTGAGGTGAGGCTTTCTGTTTTGTTGCATAAAATCGTTCGGTGCGGCGAGGGCGCTGATAATGAGATACTTCAGCTTCATTAGAAAGAATCCCTGGATGGTGGTCATATATAGTGCCGATAAGTATATCCATCGCCTGGCACTCAGACCATATCAAAGAAACCTTCATGATCTGGAGTTGTTTTCGACATAAAAGTCCCAAGTTCTTTAGCTCAACGAAGGGGTTGCTAATACAATTTTTTTTTTTTTTTTTGACCGGTCGATAATCCTTAGAAGGTGCCAAAATAGAATTTATCATCCGCAGATGGATTAGGAGAATTTAATTGAGAATAAGGACCACATTCGGAACCTTATTCTGCACTACTTTTGGAATTAAACACTGATATGCAGCTTCCGTTAGTCTCCTTTGCTTTAAATGCTGACCAAAATGATATGTTTGTAAGGTTAGTAGCAGAGGAAGCAGATGCACCTCAATCCATATATCCTGACAAGGCTCCCAAGTCAAATGGGTTTCACGCCTACCTTTTTGAAGAATATTGGTCTGTTATTTAAAATGGTGTTATTGCCACTGTTAAATATTAATTTATTCATGGATGCAGCGCTTCTTGGAAGCAAACTTTCATCATTCTTATTGGGGGTAAAACAATCCCTACCGAAGTTCCTAGCTTCCGACTCTTGTTCTAAAGGAATTCGCCGATTCTCCCAACTGTAAGTCCATACCATAATGGAACTCGGCCAGACGGTCTTGAATGGTAAAAAAAAATTATAATTAACTCACCTTTCTTCTTAACTTAGAATGAAAGACAGAACCAAAGTTCCACCCCCTCGACCTTGATTGATGAAGAGTTTTAAGATAGTTGAAATCCTATATCGTGAAAAATATGCTCCTTCTCGTCGAACTTCTTCTGAACATGCTTCTTTCAGATGGACTCTTTTAGTCACACTCCTTCCAAATGGACTCTTCCAGTCGTGCTCCTTTCAGACGAACTTCTCCAACCACGCTTCTTCTAGATGAACTCCTCCAACTGCGCTTCTTTCAGATGGACTCCTCCATTCATGCTTCTTCCAGACAAACTCTTCCAACCACGCTTTTTTCAGACAGACTTCTTCAATCGCACTTCTTTCGGATGAACTCCTTTAGTCGCGCTCCTTCCGGACAAACTCCTCCAGCCACGCTTTTTTCAAACAAACTTTTTGAAGGAGAAATTCTGATTTTTCGGATCAGGTTCGTTCAGATCTAATTGGATTAAGAGAGATATTTCAAAAATTTTTCTTTTGAATCCAAATCAGATCTGAGATATTTCAGTTCTGATTTTATAGATCTAATAAAATAAAGTAAAAGTAAATTAAATCTAATTTAATTTTGTACCTTCTATTGGGTAATCAGATTACCCTATGATGATCTTGCTGATTGCCTAAAGTTCTGGATCTAGCCATGCAAGTGCCTGGCCTCTATTGGTATCCACTCGGACTGGATCCAAAGATCTTCTCCTTCTTTATCATCTCTCCAAATATCAGATTTGGATCTGATTTGGAGGATTTTCAAAACTCCTTTTGAAGATTTAGAGTCGTCTCTTGCAACAATACTGCCATCTTCCTTTCTTGTCATCTTTTTCTTGCCTGAATCGCACCAAACTGGAGCCCAAATCTTCCTGGGCATGGAGAGGAGAGAGAGAGCCAGAAGATGGCATGGAGAAAGGAGAGGGGCAGCTTTGTGGCATTGGCTATTAGAGATTCTCTTCAAGGCTTGGCGCAAATAGGGTTTTTATAGACCCTGCTGCACCATACTATGCCACATCATCCTGGCCAATCACGTCGCTTCATGCAATCAGATCTAGCTCTGATTAGTGAAATGACATCACCTGATCCAGTCAGATGAGAGCCCCCTCAAATCATCTTTAGGTGGCGCCAAGACTGATCAAAGCTGAGTCTTAGGCGCCTACCTAAGTTAATTCCAAGAAGCAACTTGGAGTCCCATCTATATGGAACTCCAGGCATCCCTATCCATGGGCGCACGCCTAGGGAGGCATGCGCCCCCTCCTTTCTAATTTCTAGCAAGGGGACAAGCCCCTATCTGCTCTCCTATAGGTGCATGACATATGAGCAGATGTCTAAGTATCAAAGGTCAATGTTTGACCAAAGTCAAAAGACAAAAATTAGCAGGTGACGAAAAATGGCAGGTGTTGTCTCAAATTTATCTCATAAATTAAGACATTCCTTTTCTAGCCTAGACAAACTCCAGTCAGACCAAGTAAAGGTACCTAAGTGAGCACAAACACATTTGGCTCAGTCGAGATAACTTTTAATGATAGTAGAAGGAGAACATTAGGCTCAATCATGTGCTAGCATGATTTTCTTGAACCTAATTGAATTTAATTCAAATCAATTAAACTGAGTTAGTCCAATTGATGATATCCATATCCAAACCCTTGTTTGTGTAACCCAGTTAGGTTTAATTCTATATAGTAATGAGATATGTCGCAATCTCTATCATCGACATCATCGAAACATCTTCCGATGCATTAGAACTTTTCTGATTCAGAAAACTAGAATGATCGATTATCCAAATTATTCTAATTGCTCCCAAAATCCACCAATGACACCTAGCAGTATATGGTGGCAATCCATCAAAACTAAAAATGAATCTCTCGGTGCAACTATCTGTGTGATTAAGTTCTTCTATCTTAAGCTCCGATCAGATTAGGGTTAAGGTGAACTCGTCAAACCCTAATTTTTGTCATATGATTTAATCATTCGATTTAAGTCCGATGTGAAAACCTTAATAGAAATCCTTTCTATTATTTCACTCTGCCATGGCCATGGGCTTATGGACTTGATTCTCATGATCATCATAGGGCTGCTCCTCATCTACTGAGGTAGATAGATTCTCTCTTAGTGCAATCCAATTCCTACAATGAACATGCCATAGCCAACATACACCTCAGGATTTCGAATGGCTAGGAGATCGAGTCATAGTGTAGTCAAACTATAACACCCTCAAGATGAACTATCGATGCATCTCAGGTCAAAGAACCATGCACACCACTACAGCTTCGAGCCAGTCATCGACGAGAAAGTAGACTTCCTTATGACTGCTCGAGGTAGTCATGCTCAGTACCCTCATTCTCTAACAAGTATCTGTACTCTCGCTCTAGTATCTCTACACTGTAGACTCAAAATTCATCTACTATAAAGAAGCGATTGTACACCAACCTTTCGGATCAATCACCATCCTCATGATAATCCTACGGTCAGGAGCATTTTATGAGTTAATAATGAAAATTCTTGTCTTAAATTTTTAACTCTTGAAAATAAGAATTATCATTACCATTAACCCAAGGGATGTATCACAGACACTAAATACACATTTGTGATAGAAAATAGTCCATTTTATTATTTATAGTCAAAATTATAATTTTATCCCTAGAAGTGTATTACAAGTGTCAGTCAATTCTAGCTTTTAGGGCACACATATCTAACAAACTTTTACTTGACCTAAAGTTAATTGGCTACAAATCTAAGTTTCATCTTCTCAAGGTGAGCTTCTATCTTCTGCTAACCCAACGGCTTTGTAAGTGGATCTGCCGCATTGTCTACGGAGTCGACTCTCTTGACCTTGACGTAATCCTTCTCGAGGTAATCGTGGATGAGATGGTATCGCCGCTCAATATGCTTGAATTTTTGATGAGACCTTGGCTCTTTAGCAAGGGCTATGGCGCCATTGTTGTCGCAGTATAGAGGAATGGTATCACTCCAATCTCTACGGTAAACTTTTTGTACCAAAATACCTCCTTTGTAGCTTCTGATGTAGTGATGTATTCTACTTCCATGGTGGAATCTACTATCACTGTCTGCTTGGAACTCTTCCAACTGACAGCACCATCATTACACAAACAAACTCCTAGATGTTGACTTTCGATCATCTATATCGGACATAAAATCTGAATCTGTATACCCCTGGACCTGGAGTTCTTCAATACCAAAGACCAACAACATATCCTTAGTTCTTCTCAAATACTTAAGGATACATTTCATAGTAGTCCAGTATTCTTCACCTAGATTCGATGGATATCTGCTCGTGACACTCACAACATGGACTATATCAGATCGTGTACATAACATGGCATACATGAGGCTCCCTATTGCTGAAGCATAAGGGATCTTGCTCATGTGTTTTATTTCCTCAGGTGTGCTAGGGCACATCTTCTTGGAAAGATGAATGCCAATCTGAAGGGTACCAAATTTCTCTTAGAGTTTGTCATGCTAAACCTTTTTAGCACTTTCTCTATATACATCTTCTATGAAAGTCCTAGCATCCTATTCGGTCTATCTCTATAGACCTTAATTTCTACAATAAAGGATGCTTCTCCTAGGTCTTTCGTGAAGAATTCTTTAGATAATCATATTTTAACTATGGTCAACATGAAAATATCATTCCCAATAAGAAGGATATCATCCACATACAATATGAGGAAGACAACAGCGCTCCCACTGATCTTTTTGAAGACACATAGTTTCTCCTCATTCTTGATGAAACCAAATAATTTGATCACATTATTGAAATGAGTATTCCAACTTCGAGATGCTTACTTAAGTCCATATATGGACCTTTGTAGCTTGCATACCTTATGATCAGCATCACTGGATGTGAAACCTAGCGACTGTTCCATATAGATATCTTCCTCAAGATATCTTTTTAAGAATATCATTTTCACGTCCATTGCCATATTTCATAATCGAAATAGGCTATAACAGCAAGCAATGTACGGATGGATTTTAGCATAGTTACTAGCGAAAAGGTATCCTGATAGTCAATGCCTTCATGCTGACTATAATCTTTTGCTACTAATCTAGCTTTGAATGTCTCCACATTTCCATCTGCACCAATCTTTCTCTTGTAGATTTATTTACACCCAATAGGTACTATACCTTCTAATGGATCTACCAAGGTCCAGACTTGGTTTGAGTGCATCGAGTCAATTTCTGACTTCATTGCCTCTAACCATTTCTCAGAGTCGATATCCGATATCGCCTCAATATAGGTTTTGGAATCATCAGTATGAACCCTATTACCTACGAGGAATATTTTCTCTATTTCCTCTGAAATAGTACCTAAGTACCTCTCAAGAGGATGGAAAATTCTTTCCGATCTATGAGATGGAGGAGGTAGTGATTGTATTGGCTCAATCTGATTTTGTTCCATTTGGTCCTTAGCTCGTTGCTCTTGTGAGACTTTCTCATCGAGCTTGATATACTTTTCAATGCCGCTGTCTTGAATAAACTATTTTTCAAAAAAGATGGCATGTCGACTTACAATCACATTGTGATCTTCTAGAATGTAGAAATAATATCCTAATGACTCTTTAGGATATCTTATAAATCAAGCTCTAAAGGATCTAAAGTCTAACTTATCCGTTTGTTATCTTTTGACATGAGCCGGACAATCCCAAATTCTGAGATGACTTAGACTTGGTTTCTTATCATGCCATTTCTTATACGGTGTGGTAGGAATGATTTTAGAAGGAACTTTATTCAATAAGTATATTACAGTTAACAAATAGTATCTCCAAAAAAAATCAAGAAGGTCTGTGAAGCTTATCATGGATCGGATCATATCTAATAGGATCCAATTCCTCCATTCTGAAATCCTATTGAGTTGAGGTGTTCCAGATGGAGTCCATTGAGAGACTATGCCATTTTTCTTAAGATAGTTTAGAAATTTTTGACTTAGGTATTCACCTCCTCGATCTGATCGAAAAATCTTAATGAGTTTTCTAATTTGCTTTTCTACTTCATGTCTGAATTTCTTGAACTTTTTAAAAGTTTCAGACTTATGTCTCATAAGATACATATACCCATACCTAGATAAATTATCGATAAAGATTATAAAGTAGACAAAGTTGCTTTGAGCTGGCACATCAAATGGGCCACACACATCAGTATGTACTAGGGCAAGAAGATTCGTGGCCCTTTCTCCATATCCTACAAAAGGGAGCTTAGTCATTTTTCCATGAAGACAAGATTTACAAATTGGATATGACTCGAAAGTCAAGAAACTCAATGGTCTGATTTTCTTCAATTTGTTAATTCTATCTTTTGCTATATGACCTAGTCTTTGGTGCCATAGATACCTATCGTTTAGACTATCCCTAGGTCATTTCATGGCATTCATATTTTGCTCGATATTCAAAACAGACATATCAATATGTAACTGGTAAAGACTGTTAATAAAGAAAACTACTTGCAATTTTATTTCTTTCATAAAGAATGTTACAATGGTCCTTAAGAAAACTAATTACATAGCCTTCTAGTGCTAGGCATGAAACAAAAATCAAATTCCTACTTACTGCAGGCACATAATAACAGTCTTTTGATACTAAGTCTAAACCAGATGGTAGTCAAAGAGGGTATGTTCCTATAGCCATGGTAGCAATTCTTGCTTCATTTTTGATGTGCAAGATCATCTCACCATCCCTCAGCCTCCTGCTATCCTTAAGACCCTGCATGAAAGTGCATAAATGAGCACTAGAACCAGAGTCAAATATCCAACTGGATGCAGAAGAAACCGTAAGGTTAGACTCAATAACGAGCATACCTTTAGAAGGAGCTACCTCCTTATTCTTCAGGATGGCCAGGTAAGTAGGATAATTTTGCTTCCAGTGGTTGTCATTGTTGTAATGGAAATACTTTTCTTTATCAGCGATCTTTTTCTTCAGCTCTGCCTTTTTCTTCTTCTCTCCTTCCACCTTCTATTTTTTCACAGACTTCTTCTTCTTTCTAAAAGACTTTCTCTTGGAAGAAGTCCATTCCATAGCAAGCACTGAGCCTTTAGAACCTTTCATAGAAAGCTCAGTAGTAACCAGCATGTTCATAAGTTCGATCAGAAAATTTTGAAGTTTATGCATGTCGTAGTTCATGATGAACTACCCATATACATCAGTCAAGGATTGCAGAATTATATCATTGTGCAAATTCAGGTCCAACTTCACTCCAAGCTTCTCAAGCTCTTCCAAGTCCTCGATCATCATCAGATAATGATCTTGGATTGACTGCCCATCATGCATTTTAGCCTTGAATAGTTGTTTAGTGACTTGATACTTGGCTGCACGACTCTGTTCACCAAACATATCTTATAGGCGAGCCAATATTTGGTGGGCAGTCCTAATATCTTCATGTTGGTGCTAAAGCTCATCAGACATTGAGCCCAACATGTAGTATCTGGCCTTGTTATCTTCGTCCATCCACTTTTCAAGAGACGCTCTCTATTCAGTAGATGGACGAGCTGGTAAGATGGGAGAATCTTGGTCCAATACATGAGTTAACTTCTCAGAACCCAAAATAATTTTGAAGTTCTGAATCCAATCCTTGTAATTAGGTCTGATCAGTCTATGGGTGTCTAAGATACGTGCTAGTGGGTTGGATGCAGATATTTTTCTATAGAGAGTCAAAGTTCTATTTAGATATTGTAATTAAAACTTGACCAATTTATTTAGGAGTTTTATTTTTAAACAAATTAGCTCCCATTATTTTCTCAAATTTCTATACTTTTTTTGTAGAGATGCAAAAATCTCCACGATCAATGATTTCTAGTGGGTGGTGCGGTCCTACCAACTGACTCATCACCTCACCTAACAGTTATTGATGATGGATTAGCCAATGAGTGAACAACTCTTGTTTAATGATTCTCTAATCATGGTGCATTCAAACTTGATCTCTAATTCATGAATCTCATCATGTCCAAAATATTGATCCACTCCTTAGTTAAGTCAGACCCACCATTTGCGTAGATTGGATTTCTAATTGAGTCTCTCACCGAATATGAAATATTGAGTCTAATCCAACCTCCAACCTGTAGCATCCAATGCCTAATAAATATGGTTGCATCTTTCTGGTGCAACTGAACCACTGTAACAAGTCGAGAATAATCAACCTCAGGAAGGGCCCGTATATCTACAATGGTGGAAGACCTTAGACTTAATCTTTTCTTAGGAAGATTTGATTTAGGTCTCATTAAACTAGACTTGATATAGTCATAACCATTATGACTAACCTAGTGCTATGGGTTAGCTCGGATTATTGACCACCTCAGATCAGGACTGAGCCAACAAATATGGCCAGGTAAGTGAGACTGATGGAAGGGATATGCCATTAACTCAATAAGAACACATTCGAGTCGAGTAGCTCCTAATTAAAAATTAGTCGATCATATCTGCCAAACTTATCTTAGACACCAAATTGTTGAGCCAGAACCAATCTAGTTAGCCTACAATCCAAACTCTAACCACTGAGCCTAATTAGGTCATAGCTTGATCGATCACTCACATGACTCGATCTTGACCCAGACTTAATCCTATTAGGCTGGTCAATTTTAGCACTGTTGATCCCATCTAACCAACTCTTGATTTGGTTTGATCAACCGCTTAGACCTAATTGAGCTACCCAAGTTCGAACCCAATTTTATGAATATATCTTGAATCTAAAATTTTTAATTTTAGACCTAACATATATTTTATAATCTTAATTCTTAATTAAGTTTAGGATTCATAAATAAAATATGTAAATAAAATCTTAGGGTTTCACGATCTAGGATTTTGCAGAAAATAAGTTCTTAATTTCTGATTAAGGACGAATGCACAGCATCCCTATACATCATAAGAACACCCCATTGAATGGAAGGAGAGAAAATTTAAACTCTACTTTATTCTTATGATCGGACGGTCAAGGAAAATGTCTTAACCAAAAATATAAAAACTACAAAACTAGTTAGATCTACATCATATATCTCATATATAAAAATTGATTTAACTTTATACATATTTTGCATACATCTCATGTATCATATCATGCATGTTTTTGGATCTAAATTATCTCTTAATTATCTAAAAAATTAGATTTAATTTGATCACATCAAAATAAATTCTAATCTTGAAAATTATGTAGAACTATTCTACAACTAGTCTAAACATGCATTCATCATATCTCATATGATAACCAAAAATTAAATAATTTTATTTTACTATTTTTTAGATATTATTATAATAATTTATAATCATTCAAAAAATAAGTAAATAAATAGATCTAAAATCATAAATTTAATCAAAATTAAATCATGATTCATGCAAGACTATGTATAGAACTATTCTATTTTACAACTAGTCATGCATATTATAAAACTTAGATCTATATTATTTAATTTTAATTTTTTTGATTTTAGATCTAATCACATCTCATGTGACATCTAAAATCATCTATTTTATTAAGATTAAAAATAAATTTAAATTAGATCTAAATAATTTATTAGAACATGGCTCTGATACCAGTTGAAGGAAAAAATTCCTTGAGTTTTTGGATTAGGTTCGTTCAAGATCTGATCGAATCAAAGAGAGATATTTTAAAATTTTTTTTTTAAATCTAAAAAAGATCTGAGATATTTTAGATCTAATTTTATAGATTTAATAAAATAAAATAAAAGTAAATTAAATCTAATTTAATTTTGTATCTTTTATTGGGTAATCAAATTACCCTATGATGATCCAGCTGATTGTTTGAAGTTTTGGATCTAGCCATGCAAGTGCCTGGCCTCTACCAGTATCCACTCAAGCTAGATCTGAAGATCTTTTTCTTCTTTATCATCTCTCCAAATATCAGATCTAGATCTAATTTGGAGGATCTTCAAAACTCTTTTTGAAGATTTGGAATAATCTCTTACAGTAATGCTGCCTTCTTCTTTTTTTGTCACCTTTCTCTTGCCTGAATTGCACCAAACTGGAGCCCAAATCTCTTAAAAATGGAGAGGAGTGAGAGAGCCAGAAGATGGCATGGAGGAGGAAGAGGGGCAGCCTTGTGGCATTGGCTATTAGAGATTCTCTTCAAGGCTTGGCGCAGACAAGGTTTTTATAGACCCTACTGCGCTATGCAGTGCCACATCATCCCGGCCAATCACGTCGTTTCATGTAATCAGATCTAGCTCTGATTGGTGGGATGACATCACCTGATCCAATCAGATGAGAGCCCCCTCAAATCATCCTTAGGTGGCGCCAAGACTGATCAAAGCTGAGTCTTAGGCGCCTACCTAAGTTGATTCCAAGAAGCAACCTAGAGTCCCATCTGTATGGGACTCCAGGCATCCCTATCCATGGGCGCACGCCTCCCTAGATATGCACCCCCTTCTTTCTAATTTCTAGTAAGTGGGCAAGCCCCTATCTGCTCTCCTATAGGTACATGATACATGGGCAGATGTCTAAGTGTCAAAGGTCAACGTTTAACCAAAGTCAAAAGACAAGAATTAGCAGGTGACGAAAAATGGCAGGTGTTGTCTCAAATTTATGTCATAAATTAAGACAACCCTTTTCTAACCTGGACATACTCCAATCAGACCAAGTAAAGATATCTGAGTGAGCACAAATATATTTGGCTCAGTCTAGACAACTTTTAATGATAGTAGAAGGAGAACATTAGACTCAATCGTATGCTAGCACGATTTTCTTGAACCTAATTGAATCTAATTCAAGTCAATTAAACTGAGTTAGTCCAATTGATGATATCCAAATCCAAACTCTTATTTATGTGACCCAGTTAGGTTCAGTTCTATATGATAATGGGATATATCACGATCTCTGTCATCGACATCATCGAAATACCTTCCGATGGATCAGGACTTTTTTGATTCAAACAACTATAATGATCGATCATCTAAATCATTCTAATTGCTCCCAAAATCCACTAGTGGCACCTAGCAGTATATAGTGGCAACTCATCAACACTAAAAATAAACCTCTCGGTGTAGCTATCTATGTGATTAAATTCTCCTATCTTGAGCTCCGATCAGATTAGGATTAAGGTGAACTCGTCAAACTCTAATTTCTATCATATGATTTAATCGTTCGATTCAAGTCTGTTGTGAAAACCTTAATAGAAACCATTTCTATTATTTCACTCTACCATGGCCATGGGCTTATGGACTTGATTCTCATGATCATCATAGGACTGCTCCTCATCTACCGAGATAGATAGATTTCCTCTTGGTGCAATCCAATTCCTATAGTGAACATGCCATAGCCAACATACATCTCAAGATTTCAAATGGCCAGGAGATCGAGTCATGGTGTAGTCAAACTATAACACCCTCAAGGTGAACTATCGATGTACCTCAGGTCAAAGAACCATACACACCACTACAGCTTCGAGCCAGTCATCGATGAGAAGGTAGACTTTCTTATGCCTGCTCGAGGTGGTCACGCTCAGTGCCCTCGTTCTCTAACGAGTATCTGTACTCTCACTCTAATGTTTCTACACCATAGACTCAAGATTCATCTACTATAAAGAAGTGATTATACACCAACCTTTCGGATCAATCACCATCCTTATGATGATCCTACGGTCAGGAGCATTTTATGAGTTAATAATGAAAATTCTTGTCTTAAATTTTCAACTCTTGAAAATAAGAATTATCATTACCATTAACTCAAGGGATGTATCACAGACACTAAATACACATTTGTAATAGAAAATAATTCATTTTATTATTTATAGTCAAAATTATAATTTTGGCCCTAGAAGTGTATTACAAGTGTCAGCCAATTTTGGCTTCTAGGGCACACATATCTAACATTCTTCTAGTCGCTCTTCTTCCAGACGGACTCCTCTAGTCGTATTTCTTTCAGATGGACTCCTCCAGTCGTGCTCCTTCTAGATGAACTCCTCTAGTCACTCTGCTTTCAGATGAATTCCTTTAGTCGCGCTCCGTCCAGTGGCGCTCCTTCCAGGAGGACTCCTTTCGGATGCACTTCTTTCAGTCGAAGTTTTTCCATTCAAATATATCTTAGGATGAGCTTCTCCCAGCTAGTTGCAGACCTACTCAGCCAATGTTACGCTTGTCAATCGAAGCCCTCCAAAAGGGCCTCACCAAATCACTGATTCATGACAATTGCTCCATAAGGGATGGAGCACCAAACTTTTGATTTCAATTCAGAAGGCACCTACTTATGCATGGCCCAAGAAGCCTCCAAACTTCTTAAATTCACTAGACATTATCCCCAACGAACCTCAGCCAATCATAAATCTACTATATATACCAAAATCTCTGACCTACGTCCAAACTCTAATAAAAAAATTTTCACCACCTATAAGTCACGATAAACAACCACTCATCTCCGTAATAAACTCCACGTGGTCTGAATGACCTACTACTAGATGGTTACGGCTATCACCGTCAGTTTATTACATGCTTCGTCTATAAAAGAAACCCTCTAGATACATTTTTCTGGGAGCTCTCTTTTTCTTTCCATCACTCTGCTTCTCTATTTTCTGAGTACTCCATTCCAGTTGCTCAGAGAACTAACTTGAGCATTGGAGGATCCTGTCGGAGCCATCCACCTTTGATTTGAACTTTATTTTGCAGGTCCCATCGGTGGCCTCACCTTTTCAACTTTAGCTTCCTCCAACGTCCTCACATATTTTCGCACCAACAAGATTGGCACTAGAGGAAGGGTCTCCAAGCCTTTGTTCTAAAAGGAGTGCCTAGTCAATCCAGTCCACCTTCTTTCTCTCCTAATCTCTTGAATCTACTTTTGTTTGATCTCCCTCTTGTTCTACAAATGCCTCCAAAGAAGACAACCATCTGGTGATCCACCACTGTCGCTACTAGATCTGAGCCAGACTCGGTTGCCTCAACACCATCACCAGCACCTCCACCTCCTCCATCGATGGTCATGATGGATCCAAAGCAGTTCAACCTACTGATGCAGTAGGTTTGAGGCTTTACCGAAATGGTCTAGGCCATGCAGCAATCCTCAATGGTAGTCCAGCCAGAAAACCCCCAACTAGAGCTTTAAGAACCACCATCAAGAAGGACAACCTGGATCAGTAGATTTGTTACCCTCGAAAAGGAGAAGCAAAAAGTAGGAAGCCCCTGCTCCGATCATGATTCTCTTTTAGAGGAGACATTCCCCATCTATAGTCGATGGCCCTTTAAGATCCATGGTCGAGATGATGCTCTAGATCAGAAGCTCCGGTGGATTGAGGAGCTCCATCATGCCATCCTGATCCACCATGATAACATCTACACGGATCCCCCCTTTTCTACTAAGATCATGCAGGAACCCATCCCATCGAACTTCAAGCTTTCCCAGTTTGAGAGTTGTGATGGGACCTCTAATCTAGTTGACCATCTTGAGGTCTTCTGGATGATGATGCTATTCCATGGTGCACCGAACGTCATTCTATGTCAAGCTTTTCCATCCATCCTAAAGAAAGTAGTAAGAAACTAGTACTCAAGCCTTAAGCCGGGTATGATCTTCTCCTTCGATTAGATAAGCTATCAGTTCACGGCTCATTTTATAAGCAGCCAACACCCAAGATGAGGTTCAAACTTTCTTATTAGTATAAAGTAGAAAGAAGGTGAGTCCATCCAAGCTTATGTTAGCCATTTCAATGCTACTATGCTAGAGCTCCGAAACTTGGACCAATCTATAACCATGACCGCACTAAAAGCTGATCTTTAGAAGAATGATCTTCTTTCCTTCCTAAAAAAAAGTACCCTAGAGATTTTGCTAACATGTTGGCTCGGGCCGAAGGTTATGCCCGGATGAAGGAGGCCTTCAAATTGAAGGATGATGAGGCCGCAAGAGAGTGGTAGGCAAGTGAATCCAATAAGCCCGCACCTGAAAGCAAGATCAGTGAAGCTTAGCCACGCTCCTTAACTCCTTTCGAGCACAGATGAGTCCAAACTCCTTCTCGAGCTCATCAACAAGAAAGTCTAGATCGAAGGGCCCAATGGAACTCCCCTCTCAGAAGATTTAATAACTACGCTTCCTTGAATGCCTCAAAGATCCAAATGCTGATGGAGATAAGGAAGCAATTGCTAGGGCTAAAGAAGATGCAAACTCATCTATCCAAGTGCAATCCTAATAAGTATCGTCTCTACCATCGTGACCATGATCACGATACTGAATAATGCATCCAACTTTAGGACAAGATTGAAGCACTAATTAGAAAAGGTTGGCTAGATCGATTTATCAGGCACCGATCGGAGAGAAGAGAAAATCATCCCAGAGCCCCACCACATCCTAAACCATCTCGATGGGACAAGCCACTAGGAGATCGGCCTTCCTTTGGAATCATCAACACCATCACTAGAGGACATCAGCGAGGAGAGGCCAATGCATTAGCAGAGCTAGCAAAGAAGCAACGGACTGAAGAGCCCATTTCTTTCACCAAAGAAGATGCCCAAGGAGTTCAGCTTCCGCATAATGATGCGGTTGTAGTCACTTTAAAATATTGCTGATTATCATATACACCGTATTTTAATTGATAATGAAAGCTCTGTTGATGTCTTGTTTTATGATGTTTTTTCTAAAATATCTATACTTGATAGCAGAATAGGACTGATGAATTCTCCACTAGTAGGATTCATATTTGATGCAGTGCTAGTGGAAGGAATGATAACATTGCTTGTAGTAGGAGGCCGATATCCAAAGCAATATAGAGCTCAAGTCAATTTTTTAGTAGTCAAAGCCCCTTCTGTCTACAACATGATCCTTGGCCGACCTAATTTGAATGCACTCCGAGCTGTGGTTTCGACTTACTACCTAAAAATAAAGTTTCCAATGAAGCATGGAGTCGGGGAGGTCAGAGAAGATCAGGCACTGCTCGACACTGTTACAATATTGTCTGATAGGAGGAAGGGCCGATCGACCCTTGTTCGATGGACAGACTTGATGCCCATGATGATTTATCAAAAGAAAGAGGAGAATCCATCGATGATCTTGTAGAGATCCCTTTGAATGATGGGAATAAAGAATATACTGTGAAGATTGGCTTGAATATGAAAGGAGAAGTCAGAAAGTAGCTTGTTATATTCTTGTAAAAAAATGCTGATGTCTTCGCCTGGGCACCTACAGACATGCCCAGGATTGATGCAGAGGTCATGGAACATTACCTAGGTGTGGACCTGAAACATCGGCCAGTAAAGCTAAAAATGTACAATTTTGCACCAGAAAGGTAGAAGGCTATAATGGATGAGATCGATAAGCTCCTTAAGACAGGATTCATTCGACAAGTGCTTTATCCAAACTGGATTGCAAATGTTGTTCTTGTTAAAAAAGCAAATGGCAAGTGGAGGATGTGCATAGACTTCATAGACCTAAACATAACTTGACCAAAAGACAGCTATCCTTTGCCCAGGATACACCAACTGGTGGATGCAACTTCGAGCCATGAACTCCTCACCTTCATGGATGCCTTCTTCGGATATAATCAAATCCGGATGGCACCAGAAGATGAGGAAAAGATTGCTTTTATTATTGATCATGTTTTTTTATTATTATAAGATCATCCCTTTTAGACTTAAAAATATAAGTGTAACTTATCAACGCTTAGTAAATAAGATCTTCAAAGAGTAGATTGGCCATAACATGGAGGTCTATGTAGATGACATGCTGATCAAAAGCTGATCTTTCCTAAATCACATTATCGATTTTGAGAAGATCTTTAGCACCCTTTGGAAGTACAAGATGAAGCTGAACCTTACAAAATATGCTTTCGAGATAACTTTAGAAAAATTCTTGGGATTTGATGCATGCTAATTTATAGCTATGGCAAGTGCACCAGTCGATCAAGTAATAAAGTGAATGAGTAGAGTATCGTCCCTAGAGGATTGAAAAATAAGTACTGAAAAGCTCTTTCCTATGCTTTATTTAGAAGACCGATTTATGAGAATAAAAAATTAAAGAATAAAATAAAAATAATTAAATTTTTTTTTTAAGAAAATAGAGAGAGTGTAAATTATTAGGATTTTAAACTCAAGAGTAATGAATTACTAAGGCAATCGGTTCACCAACTTAGTCAATACAAAATTTAAATTTTTAGATTAATTTTATTTCATGTGACGGTGGAGTCTCCTAATTTATTCACTACCCTTTGATCCATCATAGCAAAACTATTAATATTTATTAATTACTCTTTGGTTCAAGTGTAATTTAAATAAATATTAATGCATTAGGTTTTGTGAAACCCTCTAATTAAAATACGTTGCGTCCAAAGCGTACTAAAATTCTCGCATGCATATGAATTCTAATTTGATTCATAATATAAAGTATATAATCAAGAAGCATTAACATATATGTACTTGATCCGTAACATCTATGTTCATCAGATCAATTAGAAGATGGCCAATAATCTAAAAAAATTAAGATCAGATTTATATACTCCTCATGAATAAAATTTAAAAATAATCACACTAAATATTGCATCAAAAGAGTGGCTACACCTTAGCCTTAGTAAAAAAAAATTTAGTTCATGGTAACAAGTTCAAAAATAGCAAATAAAATAAAATGCATAAAGAAATTAGACTATTTGATTGCTGAAATTGATTCTCTGTTGCTCTTGATGTGGAGAACTTGGTGAAGAAGAAGATGCTCCTTGATCGATATCTTGATTGTCGAAGAAAAACCTTTTTTTATTTCTCATAAATCACTCTTCTCTTTCTACCTCTCTCCTCTCTTTCTTTTTATTTTTCTTTTTTCTTTTTAACTCTCTCCCTTTTTCTCTTTTTCTCTGACTTCCCTCTCTCTCTCTCTCTGATTTTTTCACGACAACAGTAGGTTTTTTATAGATGAAGAATTTGATTTTCCCCTAAAATCTATCAAAAATTAGGTTTAAGACTCCCAAAGCAACTCAAACTAAGATCTGGATAATTCTGCCCATTAGATGTCGATCAAACGGTCCAAAAATCACTCAAAAATCTCTTAAAATAACCTAGATCAAGTTAGATTTAATGCCAGCCATTGGATCAACCGTTGGATCAAATTTGGGCCGTCCAATCACATAGAAAGAAGCCTTCTGATCTTTAGTTTAACGTCGGAATGAATCTCAGCCGTTGGATCTCGACCGAGAGCTACGGATGCCATCCATCAGCGCCTTCGTTTCGGCCATCCAATCGAGTTTCAGTGAAAACCGCCCATTGGATCAGCCAAAATTCTCAAATTGCCCTCCGTGGACCATGCACGAGCCTGGTGTTGCGTGGACCGCCGTGTTCTTCAGCCAATCGAAGCGCGCCTCTTACTGTGAAATTCTCGAAATACCCTTCAGATGGTCCATCGTGCACTACAAAAAATACTGACGTCAGCATTGCGTTGGCAGGTCGGTTTGCTATTTCGATCGAACCGGGCCGAACCGCTGAATCGGTTCGAACGGAACCATTTTTTTTTTTTGAAATTCAATTTCGGGCTCGTTTGAAGTCCGTTTTGTCTGAAATTTATTTCATCTGAACCAAAAAAATAAGATTTTCATATTGGTTGCCTTCTTTCCTACATAAGATTAATAAAAGTATCAATTTCTAAAGAAATAAATTAATTTATTTTATAATTTAATACTTTTATTAGTATATTTTTACCACTTATCACACCCTCCAACTTAGTCATTGCTAGTCCCTTAGCAATATTTTGTTTAATACCATGTTTCAGTAAGATTATCCATCACAAAGATAAAATATAGGATTAAAGGTCAAAAAGTTTAGAAAATACTGCTAACTAAGTATTGAGCTTCAGAAGCAAATTTTTCAGTCAATACAATTAAAAACTTTCTTAGAGTACATCAAAGATCTATAGCACTTGTGTTCGTGATGACTAACTTTAGCATTTCAGTATTAAATTAAAAGAACAAAAGTATCTTCTCTTATCACCTATTTTGGTCAATTTTCTATACATTCTCAATTTTATACTCATGAATTAAGGTAGCTTTCACACTGCCTTTCTCTTTTTTTTTCTCTTTCTCTTTTTTTTTTTTTTTTTTACTGTGCTGAGCATCCTGGCCTTTCCTTCACCATTTTACATGAATTTTCATACTTGACCTAGGTGCAGAGACCCAGTTACTAAGCTTTGGGCAATCCACATATACTCTATCTTTTGCACTTTATTTATAGGCAGGTAGCTCTTTCCTTAAATTCAAGTTTTTTTGATTAGAATGTATATTAATTACGAATTTTCAGTGATAATTGAATCCTCAGTTGGCCTTATAATCAATACCTACTTTGCCTTGTTAGTGTGCATGTGCAATAAAAAGTGCTAATAATCTTTTAATGACCTAAGTAGGCTGCTAAAAGTTGACCAACTAATCTACTTCTTTAACTCATTACATTCATTAGCAAATAATTCTATCTTTTATCACTTATCCAGTTTATCTTGCTCAAGATTTTCTTTTTGACACATGATTTTTTTTTTTTTTTAACTTATTTGACATTGTCTTAAAAGAGAAAGATAAATAAAGGGTGTAATAAAGGATAGGAAGGAATACACCTGATTTGGTTCAGTCTGGTTCTTTAGAGCTTTAAAATTTTGCTTGAGCTCTCATTGATTTTTCTGCAAAATTGAAAATACACACCAGAGCAGTAAAAGAGCAACAATAAATTACTAAAAAATAAAAAAAAAAAATAATCAAAACTAAAAAGAAAAGAAACAACCTATCTAGTAGTTCTGATTTATAGTCTTCAGCTTGACTTTCTTTGAGTTCTAAAGTGGATCAATCTGGTGCCACTTCAATTGGAATACTTTCATATTTGATCGAGTCTTCTTTCAATTTGACATTGCTCACTTTTGTAGTCTCAAACCTATTTTCTACAGAATTCGCATATAATGGATTGTCAATAATATCAATTAGAAAACAAGTTTGATTATCATCAGTTTATTTAGTATCTTTGAAAATCTTAAAAATAACTTGTTCATCTTGGACTCTAAGAATTAATTTTTCTTGTTGAACATCTATTAAAGCTCCTCCAGTAGCTAAAAAGGGTCTTCCTAAAATAAGGGGTACATCATAATCTTCTTCCATATCAAGAATAATAAAATCAACAGGGAAAATAAACTTGTTTACCTTTACCAAGACATCCTCCACTATACCTCTTGGATATTTAATGGATCTATTGGCTAATTGAAGAGTAATAGTGGTAGGCTTTGGTTCTCCTAAACCCAGCTTCCTGAAAATAAAAAAAGGCATGAGATTAATGCTTGCTCCTAAATCACATAAAACTTTATCAAAACTATAATCACCAATAATGCAGGGGATAGTAAAACTCTCTAGATCTTTTAACTTTTGTGGTAATTTATTTTGAAGTATTGCTGAGCATTCTTCATTCAAATTTATTCTCTCATGCTCCTTCAGCTTTTTCTTATTTGTTAAGATTTTTTTGAGAAACTTGGCATACCTGGGCATTTGAGTAATAGCATCTACAAAAGAAATATTAATATGTAAATTCTTTAAAATTTTGAAAAAATTAGAAAATTCATTATCTGGATGCTGTATTTGTCTCTCTGGGAATGGTAGTGGCGGCACATAGGGCTTCACATTTGGATCAGCAAACCGTATTCCTGGAGACCATCCATCTGCTGGTTGTATTAGTGACTGATGAATTTTAGTTGATGGTTTCTTATTTGTAGTTGATTCTTCAGTCTCATTCTTCTGATGTGGCTCATCCAGCTTTGTACCACTTCTTAGGGTGATAGCATTGATTTGCTCCCTTGGATTTATCTTCGTATTGCTGGGCAAGGATCCTTGAGGTCTCTCGGAGATTATCTTAGCCATTTGACCTATTTGCATCTCCAAGTTTTGAATTGCTGCTGTTTGGTCCTAAGTTTGGCTTCCAAATTTTTTATAGTTGCTTCTTGGTTTTGCATAAATTTGACCATCAGCTCTTCCATGTTGGACTTCTTTTCAGGTACTTGGAATCCCGAGGATGGCTGTTGTGCTGCATTTTGATTACTCCATGAGAAATTTGGGTGCTGCCTCTACCCTTGATTGTATGTGTTGGAGTAGAGATTATTTTGTTGCGGCCTGAAAAAATTACCAATATAATTAGCTGTATCAATTGTTTTAGCAAAAGAATTACCTGTCTGGCAATTGCTCGTATCATGTCCTCCTCCACATAGGTCACAAGTAATGCTCTGAATATGCATACTGTTCCCTTTAAGTTGTTGACTTTGGCTCTAAGGGCTGCAATTTTAGCTAGTAAGGTTGGCACGCAATCTACTCCCTACACAGCTGCTAGTCTTTTTGGCATCATACGTTCTGTCTGCCATTGATAGCTATTTGATGCCATCTCATCGATCAGATCGAAAGCTTCTTCCTCCATTTTTTGATTAATGGTTCCTCCTGCTGCTGCATCAATCATAGATTGATTAGTAGGAGATAAACCATTATAGAAAGTTTGTACCTGAAGCCATACGGATAGTTGATGATGTGGACATCTCCTCAATAATTCTTTGAAATGCTCCCAAGCCTCATATAGTGTCTCCATGTCCATCTGCATAAAAGAAGTGATATCGTTGTGCATCTTAGCAGTCTTGAAAGGTGGAAAGTACTTGGCTAAAAATTTTTAGGCTAGGACATCCCAAGTTGTGATAGAACCTGCAGAAAGAGAATGAAGCCAACTCTTAGCTTTGTCCCATAAAGAAAAAGGAAATAACCTTAATCTAATAGCATCATCCGACACCCCATTAATTTTAAAAGTATCACAAAGTTTAAGAAAATTAGAAATATGGACATTCGGATCATCATGCACGTATCCACTGAATTGGAAGTTGATTGAATCATCTGAATCATCGTCGATTTTATTTCAAAGTTGTTTGCTCGTATAGGCGGTCTCCTGATGCTTGAAGCTGCGTCGGCTATAGATGGTGTGATGTAATCTTTTAATGAACGATGTACTGGTCGAATAGCTTCATGCTATCCTTCGGTCGCTATATCCATTCCTAGATTGATGTCGTTAGGATCTTCAGCTGCCATGTTTCTTTCTTATTATAGGCTTCTAATGGTCCTTTCAATTTCTGGATCTAAAGATAGTAAGTTACTATATCCAGTACGTGTCATGCACTGAAATTTTTTTTTTTTAAATAATAAAAATTAAAAATAAATTTCTAAAGTAAAGCTAGGATCAAAATTTTAATATTGTTTTAGACACAATCCTCGGCAACGGCATCAAAAACTTGATGCATGCTAATTTATAGCTATGGCAAGTGCACCAATCGATCAAGTAATAAAGTGAATGAGTAGAGTATCATCCCTAGAGGATTGGAAAATAAGTACTGAAAAGCTCTTTCCTATGCTTTATTTAGAAGATCGATTTATGAGAATAAAAAATTAAAGAATAAAATAAAAAATAATTAAATTTTTTTTAAGAAAATAGAGAGAGTGTAAATTATTAGGATTTTAAACTCAAGAGTAATGGATTACTAAGGCAATCGGTTCACCAACTCAGTCAATACAATATTCAGATTGTTAGATTAATTTTATTTCATGTGACGGTGGAGTCTCCTAATTTATTCACTACCCTTTGGTCCAGGCATAGCAAAACTATTAATATTTATTAATTACTCTTTGGTTCAAGTATAATTTAAATAAATATTAATGCATTAGATTTTGTGAAACCCTTTAATTAAAATACGCTGCGTCCAAAGCGCACTAAAATTCCTGCATGCATATAAATTCTAATTTGATTCATAATACAAGGTATATAATCAAGAAGCATTAACATAGATGTACTTGGTCCGTAACATCTATGTTCATCATATCAATTAGAAGATGGCCAGTAATCTAAAAGCATTAAGATCATATTTATATACTCCTCATGAATAAAATTTAAAAATAGTCACACTGAATATTGCATCAAAAGAGTGGCTACACCTTAGCCTTAGTAAAAGAAAATTTAGTTCATGGTAACAAGTTTAAAAATAGCAAATAAAATAAAAAGCATAAAGAAATCAGACGGTTTGATTGCTGAAATTGATTCTCTGTTGCTCTTGATGTGGAGAACTTGGCGAAGAAGAAGATGCTCCTTAATCGATATCTTGATTGTCGAAGAAAAATTCTTTTTTATTTCTTATAAATCACTCTTCTCTTTCTACCTCTCTCCTCTCTTTCTTTTTATTTTTCTTTTTTTTAACTCTCTCCCTTTTTCTCTTTTTCTCTGACTTCCCTCTCTCTCTTCGATTTTTTTCATGACAACAATAGGTTTTCTATAGATGAAGAGTTTGATTTCCCCCAAAATCAATCAAAAATTAGGTTTAAGACTCCCATAGCAACTCAAACTAAGATCTGGGTAATTTTGCCCGTTAGATGTCGATCAAACAATCCAAAAATCACTCAAAAATCTCTTAAAATAATCTAGATCAAGTCGGATTTAATGCCAGCCATTGGATCAATCGTTGGATCAAATCTAAGCCGTCCGATCATGTAGAAAGAAGCCTTCTGATCTTTAGTTTAACGTCGGGATGAATCTCAACCGTTGGATCTCGATCGGGAGCTGCGGATGCTGTCCATCAGTGCCTTCATTTCGACCGTCCGACCAAATTTCAATGAAAACCGCCCGTTGGATCAGCCAAAATTTCTAAATTGCCCTCCGTGGATCATGTGCGAGCCCGGTGTTACATGGACCCCTACGTTCTTCAACCAATCGGAGTGCGCCTCTTACTGTGAAATTCTCGAAATATCCTTCAGATGGTCCACCGTGCACCGTAAAAAATGCTGACATCATCCTGACATCAGCGTTGCATCGATGGGTTGGTTTGCTATTTCGATCGAATCGGGCCGAACCGCTGAACCAATTTTCTGAACCGATTCGAACTGAACCATTTTTTTTTTTTGAAATTTAATTTTGGGCTCGTTTGAAGTCCGTTTTGTCTGAAATTTATTTCATCTGAATAAAAAAAATAAGATCTTCATATTGGTGGCCTTCTTTTCTGCATAAGATTAATAAAAATATTAATTTCTAAAGAAATAGATTAATTTATTTTATAATTTAATACTTTTATTAGTATATTTTTACCACTTATCAGGATTCATAGTATCAAGTTGTGGCATTGAAGCCAACCTAGAAACGATCAAAGCCATCCAAGAGATGACTGTCCCAAAAATAATAAAAGAAGTTCAATGCCTCATAAGCAAGGTAGCGGCCCTAAATTGCTTCATTTCAAGGCACTGCATGTCCTTCTTCCAAGTACTTAAATAGCTTAAAAACTTTAACTGAACTCTTGAGTGCTAACAAGCCCTTGAAGATTTGAAGAATTATCTCAGTTTGCCTTCACTTCTAGCTAAACCAGAACCCGGAGAAGAGCTATTCTTGTACCTCGTGGTGTCCTCCATAGCTATCAGAGCCATACTGGTTAGGAAAGAAGTTAAAGTTTAGAAGCTGATTTACTACATAACCAGAGTCCTAAGGAATGTAGAAATGAGGTATACCAAATTAGAAAAACTAACTTATGCCTTATTGATTACAGCTAGGAAGCTCCGACCTTATTTTCGGGGGCACACAATTACTCTACTTACTGATCAATCCATCAAGGTAGTTCTTCACTGACCTGATACCTCCGGAAGAGTAGCAAAATGGGCAATTGAGTTGACTAAATTAGATGTTCATTTTCAACCTCGATCAACCATCAAAGCTCAAATATTGATCGATTTTATAGTAGAATGTACCATTTTGGATGCAACTGAACCAGAGAACCAAGAAGTTCTTATCCCTGGATCTCCTGATGAGAAGGCTAATCTTCCTAAAAACTTCTGAGCATTATATGTGGATGGTTCATCTAATACTTCTAGAGTAGGCACGAGCTTGATCCTCATCAATCCGGAGGAAGTTGTGGCAGAGTATGTGTTATGCTTCAACTTTCCCGCCACCAACAATGGAGTAGAGTATGAAGCCCTGCTTGTAGGACTCAGAATAGCCAAAGAGTTGGAAGTAGAGCATCTGAAGATTTATAGTGACTCCCAACTAGTTATGGGATAAGTTAGTGATAATTACGAAGCTTGAGAGAAAAGCATGAAGAAGTACTTGAAAAAGATAAGGAGCTTGATCTCTGTCTTTAATAACTTTGATATCCAATAAATCTCTAGGGCAGAGAGTACTAGAGCCGACCTCCTCTCTAAGCTAGCTACCTTAGCCCCAAACGAGTTGCCAAAAGAAGTCTTTTTTGAAGTCCTGCAGCACCCAAATTTGAAAGAGCTCCAGAAAAAAATATAAGTTGATCATGAACCCAACTGGATCAATCCATTGATTGCTTATCTCAGGGATAAAATTCTTTCTAGAGACCATAAAGAAGTTCGAAAGTTAAGAAATCAAGTTTTCTGCTATATGTTATATGAAAATAAGCTGTATAAGAGGTCATACTCCCTACCACTCCTCAAATGTCTCCGACCTTCAAAAGCTAACTATGCCCTAAGGGAAGTTCACGAAGGAGTTTGTAGAAATCATTTGGGGGCGAGGTCCTCATCACAGAAGTTGCTCCGTTAGGGATACTATTAGCTAACGATACACTAAAATGCAGTGGATTATGTGAGAAAATGTGATAGGTGTCAGACAAACGCAAACATTCAGAGACAGCTGGCTTCACAGCTTATGCTGTTGGATGCCCCATGGCCGTTTGCACAATGGGCGATGGATATACTTGGGCCTTTTTTCATGGTGTCTAGATAGCGAAAGTTGTTGCTGGTGGTAGTAGATTATTTCACTAAGTGGATTGAGGTCAAACCTCTGGCGAAGATCATTGAGGCCAAAGTATAGAACTTCACCTGTAAGTTAATTATTTGTAGGTTTAGACTACCTCAAATACTAATCACTGATAATGGGTGTCAGTTTGTAGGTGCAAAATTTGCTGAGTTCTATGAAGATCTGAACATATCTCACTACTTCACATCAGTAGCTCATCCGTAAGTGAACAATGAAGTAGAAGTAACCAATAGAACTTTGTTATAGGGGATAAAGGGAAGACTTGAGAGAGCGAAGGGCACATGGGTAGATGAACTTTATCACGTGCTTTAGACATACTAAATTATCCAAAGATTGCCTACCAGAGAAACCCCCTTTGCACTAGCCTTCGGGATGAAGGCAATTATTCTAGTAGAACTCCAGCTTCCTTCAGTGTGGGTCGAGGCCTTCAATGAAGAAAGTAACTCCTAGGATCTCAGAGCAAATCTTAACCTACTAGAAGAAAAGCAAAAGAAAGCTCAAATCCAAATGACAGCTTACAAGCAAAGAAAAGCCCGCTATTACAACTCCAGGGTCAGAAGCAAAACATTCAGAGTAGGAGATTTGGTGCTCTGATGGATGGATGTTTTGCAACCTCAAAACCAAGGAAAGCTCGCCCCAAATTGGGAAGGCTCCTATGAAGTTATGAAAATCGTATGACCAGGGACAAACTATCTGAAGGAGCTCGAAGGACCAGCAGTCCCACGATCTTGGAACTTAGAGAACTTGAAAATGTATTATCAATAATCTTGCCTCAATAAAGCTTTCTTATTATCAATACCCTTGTTCTTTGTTGCAAAGTTATACAATGGCAGGGAATGACTTAACCAAATTTTGTCCTTAAATAAAATAGAAGACCTCCGATTATCTAAGGTAGGAGGAGGGGAGAGGCCCTTTCAATAATTCTTTTGTGCCCTAATGACTTTGTTAGGGACAGATTGAGGACCTCGTCCTAATAAAGAAAGGCCAATCCCATCAGAAATAGGAGGAGAACCTCATCCTGATAGGGGGATAAGGTAAAGGCCAATCATATCAGGAACAGGAGGAGAATCTCATCCTAACATGGATGAAGACCTTCGATTATTTAAGATAGGAGGAGGGGAGAGGCTATTTCAACTGTCCTTTTATGCTCCAATGACTTTGTTAGAGATAGGAGGAGGACCTCATCCTAACAAAGAAATGTTAATTCCATTAGAAATAGGAGAAAGACCTCATCCTGACAGGAGAACAAGATAAAGATCAACCGTATCAGGAGTAGGAGAAGAACATCATCCTAATATGGATGAAGACCTCTGATTAATTAAGAAAGGAGAAGGGAAGAGGCCCTTTCAATGGTCCTTTTATGCCCCTATAATTTTTTTAGGGATAGAAGGAGGACCTCATCCTAACAAAGGAAGGTCAACACCATCAGAAATAGGAGGAGGACCTTGTCTTGATAGGAGGACAAGGTAATGGCCAACCATATTAGGAATAGGAGGAGAACCTCATCCTGACATAGATGAAGATCGCCAATTATTTAAGACAGGAGGAGAGGAGAGGCACTTTCAATGATTTTTTATGCCCCAATGATTTTGTTAGGGATAGGAGGAGGACCTCGTCCTAATAAAAAAAAGTCAATCTTATTAGAAATAGGAGGAGGACCCTATCCTGATAGGAAGATAAGATAAAGACTAACCATATCAGGAATAGGAGGAGAACCTTATCCTAATACAGATAAAGATTTTTAGTTATTTAAGATAGGAGGAGGAAAGAGGCCCTTTCAAAAGTTCTTTTATGTTCCAATTACTTTTGTTGGTGCAGAATCTGGTTGACACTAGATCGAGCTGGAGTTAGAAAAGAAGAGATCACCGTCGATGATCTGCAAAATAAAGTTCCATCTGGAGTCGATGGTGGTGACTTTGGCAAGACCCTCTGACGATCAAGTCAGCTCTTCTGACCAACAGAAATCAATTGCTCAAAAAAAAATTTAGCAGAGTTCTGAGAAGGAGAAGAGAGCTTAGATAAAATGTATTTGGAGGATCCTTTTTATAGATGAAGTTTGGAGTAGACTGATAGTGACAATCAAAATTGTCTGATCGTGGGCCACTCGGGGCCATGTAAAATTTATTACGGAGAGAGGTGTCATCCGTAGTAGACTGATAATGACAGTCATAACTGTTTGATAGTGGGGTCGTCTGTAGCAGACTGATAAATGATAGTCGTAACCATTCGGTAGTAAGATCGCCTATAGCAGACTGATAAATGATAGTCGTAATCATCCAATAGTGGGCTACTCGGGGAGACATGGAGTTTGTTATAGAGAGAGGTGTCCGTTGTCATGATGTGCCCGTTCGTTGAGATTTAATAGTCGAAGTTCGGAGGAAGCAGGCATTGGTTGGTGAAGAGCTTTGACATATATCAATTTTAGAGAAGTTCAGACTCCTAAAGAAGATACGGCTAAAGAGGATCATCCGAAAGGAATACTACTTGAAATCTAGAAGTAATCCACTGGAGGAATCCAGATGGAGTTTGACTGATGGAGAAGTTCAAAAGAAGTTCGACTGGTGGAGAAATTTGATTGATAGAGAAGTTCAGAAGAAATTCGACTGGTGGGGAAATTCGACTGAAGGAGAAGTCCGAAAGGAGTTTGACTGGTGAAGAAGTTTAAAAGAAGTCTGACTGGTGGAGAAGTTTGACTGAAAAAAAAAATCGAAAGGAGTCTGATTGATGGAGAAGTTTGGAAGGAGTCCGACTGGTGGAGAAGTTTGGCTGAAGGAGAAGTCCAAAAGAAGTTCAGTTGAAAAAAAAGTCTAAAAAAAGTTTAGTTAAAGGAGAAGTCCGAAAGGAGTTCGATCGTTGTAGGACTCCGAGAGGGATTCGATCGCTGGAGGAGTTCGACCGCTGGAGGAGTCCAAAAGAAGTTCGACCACTGGAGGAGTTCGGCTGCTGAAGGAGTCTAGAGGGGTTTGACCATTGGAGGAAGAATTTTCGATCGAAGCTCTTCCATGATTATCAGTTACATTAGGCTAAGCATCAGATTGAACTTCGGTGGGAGTGGGGTTTATCTCTAACACTAGTCTCCCCACTCTCAAGTTCGAAATTTGAAGAAAGGAAATATGAAAATGATGACTGCCGAAGTTATTTTTTGGACTCTGCACTCGTTGAGGTTGAAGCTCGAGGAAGATCTTATCTTCGATTGAAGTTGAAACTTAAAAGAGATCTTGTCTCCCATGGAGGTTGAGAGAGATCTTATCTTCTTTTGAAGTTGAAGCTCGGAGGAGATCTTATCTTTGGTTGAAGTTGAAGCTTGAAAGAGATCTTGTCTCCCATGGAGGTTGAGAGAGATCTTATTTTTTTTTAAGTTAAATCTTGGGGGAGATCTTATCTCCAGCCGAGGTTAAGGCTTGGGGAAGATCTTATCTACGATCGAGGTTGAAGCCTAGGGGAGATCGTATCTCCGACCGAGGTTGAGGCATGGGGGAGATCGTATCTCCGATCAAGGTTGAAGCCCAGGGGAGATCTTATCTCCGACCGAGATTGAAGGAGATCCTATCTCCTATTGAAGTTGAAGCTCGGAGGAGATCTTATCTCCAGTCGAGGTTGTAGGAGATTCTATCTTCTATTGAAGTTGAAGCTTGAAGAAGATCTTATCTCCAATCGAGGTTGTAAGAGATCTTATTTTCTATTGAAGTTGAAGTTCGGGGGAGATCTTATCTCCAGCCGAGGTTGTTGGAGATCTTATCTCCTATTGAAGTTGAAGCTCGAAGGAGATCTTATCTCCAGTCGAGGTTGAAGAAGATCCTATCTTCTTTTAAAATTGAAGCTTGAGGGGAATCTTATCTCCAGTAAAGATTGAAGCCGGGGGAGATCTTATCTTCGATCGAAGTTGAAACTCGGAGGAGATCCTATCTCCTATTGAAGTTGAAGCTCGGAGGACATCTTATCTCCAACCGAGGTTGAAACTCGGGAAAGATCTCATCTCCAACCGAGGTTGAAGGAGATTCTATCTTCTATTGAAGTTGAAGCTCGGGGATGATCTTATCTCCAGCCGAGGTTGTAGGAGATCTTATCTTCTATTGAAGTTGAAGCTCAAGGAAGATCTTATCTCCAACCGAGGTTGTAGGAGATCTTATCTCCTATTGAAGTTAAAGCTCAAGGGAGATCTTATCTCCAGCCGAGGTTAAAGGAGATCCTATCTTCTTTTGAAGTTAAAGCTCAAGGAAGATCTTATCTCCAGCCGAGGTTGAAGGAGATCCTATCTTCTGCTGAAGTTGAAGCTCAGAAAAGATCTTATCTCCAATCGAGGTTGAAGGAGATCCTATCTTCTTTTGAAGTTGAAGCTCGGAGGAGATCTTATCTCCTATTGAGGTTGAAGCTCGGGGGAGATATTATCTCCGATTGAGGTTGAAGGAGATCCTATCTCCTATTGAAGTGTTGGGATCATCGATACGGCCTCTCCCTCCATCTTATCTTATATCGATGAGGTCTTCAACTTTGCTCACATTAGGATGAGGTTCTTTTTTTGTTCCTAATGGGTTGTAGGGGCACATTAGGGCCGTTGTCAGGTTCTCTCCCCTCACCTCATCTAAAATGAACGAGATCTTCGAGTTTGCTCACATTAGGATGAGGATCTCCTCCTGTCTTATATAATCGGAGGTCTTCGACTTGCTCATGTTAGGACAAGGTTCTCCTTCTATTCCTAACATGGCCACTTTTGATTGCTTCTTTCCTATTATCACATAGTTTTTGCACCAAGAAACAATAATATTGAAATGGAAAAGTTTTATTGAAGAAAAATTACTAACAGTACATTCTCAGATTTTTAGAATTTTAAGGTCGTAGGAGCATTATTCCTCCAAGCTCTTTCAGATGATAAGTTTCAGACTGGATGACCTCCTCTATTTTACACAGGCCTTCCTAATTTTTGATAAGCTTTCCCTAACTTTGAGGTTGAGAGATGGTGGCTCGTCGAAGTGTTAAGTATCTTAGAGATAGTGTTGATGATGCCGAGAGGGAGTCGATCTCCTCGTTGTTCCTTCCTCATTGGTGATTCTGGCTACGGCAGTGCCCTTGACTGATCTTCTCTTGCTTCAGGCCAGCATTTGAGGAATCGACCTAGCCTGCCTCTCCTGATGAGCTTCTTGATTTTGTCTTAGAGCTGAATGCATTCTTCAGTATCGTGGTCGTGATCATGATGATACAAACAGTACTTGCTTCGATTATGCTTGTTTGGGGGAGATCGTAATTCTTTTGACCTTGGTAGCTAATTCTTAATTTTCATTAGAACTTGAGATTTAGGAGCATTAAGGAGGGCATAGTTGTGGAACCTTCTAGGGGGGGACTTCTTCACGCCCTTCTGTCGGGGGTTCTTTCACGATGAGTTCGAGAAGTTTGGGCTTGCTTGCACTCGGAGGGAGTTCATGAGCATGGCCAAACTTCATTCGGCCCTCCATCAACGATTGGTCTATTAGACTCACCTACCCACCACTCTCCTATGGCTTTCTCATCCTTCAACTTGAAGGCTTCTTCCACTCGAGCATATTCTTCAGCCCGAGCTAGTAGATCAGCAAAGTTCCTGGGGTACTTCTTCTCTAGGAAGAACAACAAATCATTCTTCTGAAGGCCACCCTTGAGTGCGGCCTTTGCAATAGACTGGTCCAGGTTTCGGACCTCCAATGCAGCAGTATTAAATCAGATGACATAAGTCCGGATAGATTCTCCCTCCTTCTGCTTGATATTCATCAAAAAATCCAAACCTCAATGCAGACATCGACTGCTGATGAAGTGAGCCACAAACTGATGGCTCATTTGATTGAAGAAAAAGATGATACCCAACCTAAGTGCTAAGTATCAGTTTCTTACTACTTCTTTTAAGGTAGATAGAAAAGCTCAGCATAAGATGGTGTCTGGTGCACCATGGAGCAGCATCATGGTTCTGAAGGCCTCTAGATGATCGATCGGATCAGAGGTTTTGTCGTAGCTTTCAAATTGAGGAAGCTTGAAGTTCGGTGGAATGGACTCTTACATAATTTGGAGAGAGAAAGGAGGATCGGTGTAGACATCATCATAGTGAGTTGGAGCGATGTGGTGGAGTTTCTCAATCCGTCGGTCCATCTTCCATACTTTTGGATCGAGAACATCGTCTTGATCGCAGATCTTGGAAGGCTTTTGATTGTAGATGGGGAAGATCTCTTCTAGAGAAGAATCATGATCCGAACAAAGATCCTCTACTCTCTATTTCTCCTTCTTAGAGGTGATGGGTATGCTAGCCCAAGTGCTCCTCCTTGGGATTAGTTCCTGACATCTCGATGGTGGGTTTCCTGGTGGAACCACCACCGAGGGCTGCCGCATGGCCTGCACCATTTTGGTAAGGCTCTGAACTCGCTGCATCAGTAGGTTAAACTGCTCTGAATCTACCATGTCTGTCAATGGAGGAGGAGGTTGAAGCACTGGTGATGGAGCAGGAACGAATGGATCTGGCTCAGATTTGATGGCAGAAGTGGTAGATCTCTGGATAGTTGCCTTCTTTGGAGGTATTTCTTGGGATTGAGGGAGAGGATGGAGATGAATCTTGAAGAAGAAGATCCACAGGGTCGATTGAGTACTCCTTGGAGAACAAGGATACCTTAGGAATAGAGGGCCCTTCCTCTAGCATCAATCCTGTTGGTGTAGAATTTAGTTGATGCTAGATCAAGCTGGAGTGGAGAAGAAGAGATCACCGCTGGTGACCTACAAAATAAAGTTTCATCCAGAGTCGGTGGTGGTGGCTCTAGCAGGACCCTCCGATGATCAAGTCAGCTCTTCTGAATAATAAAAATGGAGTGCTCAAGAAAGAATTCAGCAGAGTTCTGAAAAAAAAAAAGAGCTTAGAGAAAACATATCTGGAGGGTCCCTTCTATAGACGGAGTCTAGAGCAGACTGATAGTGACAACCATAACCGTTTGATCGTGGGCCACTCGGAGCCATATGAAATTTATTACAGAGAGAGGTGTCATCCATAGTAGATTGAGAACGACATTCGTAACCATCCGATAGTGGGGTCGTTTGTAGCAGACTGATAAATGACAATCATAACTATCCGATAATGGGATCACCTATAGCAGACTGATAAATGACAGTCGTAACCATCCGATAGTGGGCCACTCGGAGCCACGTGAAGTTTGTTATAGAGAGAGATGTTTGTTATCGTGATGTGCCCATTCATTGAGATTTAATAATCGAAGTCCAGAGGAAGCAGGCGTTGGTTGGTGAAGAGCTTTGATATATATCAATTCTAGAGAAGTTCGGACTTCTAAAGGGAATACGGCTAGAGAAGATCATCCGAGAGGAATACTACTTAAAATCTGGAAGTAATTTGCTGGAGAAATCTGGATGGAGTTTGATTGATAGAGAAGTTCAAAAGAAGTTCGACTGGTAGAGAAGTTCAACTGATGAAGAAGTCCAGAAGGAGTCCGACTAGTAGAAAAGTTTGACTGATGGAGATGTCCAGAAGGAGTTTGATTGGTGGAGAAGTTTGGCTGAAGGAGAAGTTCAGAAGGAGTCCGACTGATAGAGAAGTTCGGAAGGAGTCTGACTAGTAGAGAAGTTTGGCTGAAGGAGAAGTTTGGAAGGAGTCCGACTGATGGAGAGGTTCGAAAGGAGTCCGACTGGTGAAGAAGTTTGGCTGAAGGAGAAGTCTGAAAGAAGTTCAGTTGAAGGAGAAGTTTGGAAGAATTTCAGTTGAAGGAGAAGTCTAGAAGAAGTTTGATTGCTGCAGGAGTTCGAGAGGGGTTTGGCCGCTGGAGGAGTTCGACCGTTTAAGGAGTCTAGGAGGGGTTCGGCCACTGAAAGAGTTCGGCCACTTGAGGAGTTCGATTGCTAAAGCAGTCTGGAGGGGTTCGACTACTGGAGGAAGAATTTTTGATCGAAGCTCTTTCATGATTATCAGTTATATTAGGCTAAGCATCAAACTGGACTTTAGTGGGAGCGAGGTTTATCTCCAACAATTTTGTTAAGGGTAGGAGGAGGATCTCATCCTAATAGAAGAAGGCCAATCCTATCAGAAATAAGAGGAGGACCTCATTCTAACAGTGGGATAAGATAAAGCTCAACCATGTCACAAATAAGAGGAGAATCTCATCCTAACATGGATGAAGACTTTTGATTATTTAAGATAGGAGGAGGAGAGGGACCCTTTCAACGGTCCTTTTGTGCTTCTATGATTTTATTAGGGACAAGAGGAGGACCTTATCCTAACAAAAGAAGGCTAACTCCATCAAAAATAGGAGGAGGACCTCATCTTGATATGGGAATAAGGTAAAGATCAATCGTATCAAGAATAGGAGAAGAACCTCATCCTGACATGGATGAAGATCTTTAGTTATTTAAGATAGGAGAGAAGAGGCCCTTTTAATGATCCTTTTGTGTCCCAATGACTTTATTAGGAATAGGAGGAGGATCTCGCCCTAACAAGAAAAGGCCAACCCCATCAGGAATAGGAGGAGGACCTTATCCCGACAGGAAGATAAGATAAAGGTCAATCGTATCAGGAATAGGAGGAGAACCTCATCTTGACATAGATGAAGACCTTCGATTATTTAAGATAGGAGGAGGGGAGATGCTCTTTCAACAATCCTTTTGTATCCCTATGATTTTGTTAGGAATGGGAGGAGCATTTCATCCTAACAATGGAAGACCAATCCTATCGAAAATAGGAGGAGGATCTCATTCTGACAGATTGACAAAAAAAAAAGACCAACCATATCAGAAATAGGAGGAGAACCTCATCCTAACATGGATGATGACCTCCGATTATTTAAGACAAGAGGAGGAAAGAGTAAAAAGCTACACAAGCATAGGATTGAGATGAAGCAGTCAAAATAATATTTTTATTAAAATACAAACTTCAATATATAGGAAGGTCCATAAGACCAGTTACAAAAAAAAAGAAGGGAGAGAGAAAAAAATGCCAAAGCCCTATTTGGAGTTGGACTTTGGACTGGCAACGTCGGCAATACCAAGGACAACTTTAGGTCTTTGATCTTCTCTTTGAGTTTTCGTCGAACCACCAGGCTTTCGCTCAATAACTTCTTATGCCTCCACGAGTCATCCTCAACTTTTCTTAGCTTCTTTCTTAGCACAGCTGACTCGACCTCTGCATCCTTCATAGCATCCTGTTGGTAGACCATTTGCTTCTTCAACTCCCACACTTTCATTTGGCTATTTCCATATAAAGTGGATAAGCTCTCCAGCAAGAACCATAAAGATAGGATCTTTTTCAAGTCCCTACTCGAGCTAACTCAGGCCCCTTTAGATAATTATCATCGAAGATGAGCGATCTCGTCATCAGTCCTTCGAAGCTTCCCCTTGAGGTCGATGACTTAGCCACACCAGTCGTGTCTACATTTATTATGAAAATCTTCAGCTACCTATAATTGATTTTGGAGTGCGGAGAACTTCTTTGTCCAGTTCCAGTCGTACTCCTCTCAATTGGTTAACCACGCTGAGTTTTCTTCGAGTAACCAAATCTTTTCCTACGCAGCCTTCAACTCAACCTCCAGAGAACTTACCTTGGCCATTAGAATTCATACCTTGTCACTACCAAGCTTCTTCACCTTTTCCAACTCCTCTATTAGATGGTGCTTCTTATTGATATAGTCCATAGCATCCTTTTTATGGACTTGACGAAGATGAGTAACTTCAATTGTAGCTTTGGAACTTCAACTTTCGAAGCTCATCCTCTACTTTCTTTAATTTTCTCTTAGTTTGATGAACCTCCCTCTTCATATTCTTAATAATAGATCGCAAAGAAAAGCCCTGAGGTAGTAGGGCAGCATCGATGAGAGAAATCAATGCATGGTTATCTTCACTAGAGGAATTCTAAAAAACACGCACACCATGATACAAACTTAAAGTAAATTTATTTTCATTAATCAAAATGCTCCTCAAATACAGAAAAAGAGGAGAGTAAAAAGAAAAAATATAAATTGGGATGTCTTAGACCTCTAGAGAAGTAGTCAAAGAGTTCGACGCTACGTCGGTCGGCCCCAGCTCTTCGACGGCAGGCTCGATGGGGGGAAGGTCAGTTGCGAAGGTAGATGGTCCCGCTTCTTCTTCAAGGGCCCCTTTAATGAGGAAGTCAAGGTCGAGCTCAAAAAACTTGCTAGCTATCCTGCCTTCGCAAAGCTCGAACCCCTTGATGAAGGCCTCCTAGCCGAACTTGATATTTAGCTCCCTCATCTTGGAGGAGACTTGGAACTCCTTAACTGCCCGGGCTTTCGCCTCTGAGATCTATCTCGAGACATGCTCCTTCAAATCGACGATCTTGACTTCAACCTTCTTTTTCCTCTCTTCTTTCAAAGCTAGGGTGGCCTTCAGTTCTACCGATGCTTGCTCTTCCTTTCTGAGTGCCTCTTGAAGAGCTTCGATCTCAATGGCCTTCTCCCTCGTAAGATGATCGACCTCGGCGGCTCTCTCCTTCTGGAGGTGGCTGACCTCAGCTTGATGATCCTCTTGAACCTTCAATGCTTCCGACCTCAAGTGGTTCACCATTTGAATATGAGCAAGCAACTAGTGACCCGACTGCAAGAAGTAACTTGAGTTAGGCATACACACACACATAAAGAACGGGAAGAAAGAAGAGACAAAGTAGCTACTTCAAGGAAGGCCCCGAGGGAATCCCAAGTGTGCTGCTCATAATCAAAGTTAGCGATCTTGCTCACCACCTCGGATAGGGCGAACGTATCAACCAGATCTCTAATGATGTCCCAATTGTAGAAGGAATTTTCTTTTGAGTCCACATCACCATTGTTGAACTTATTAGGGTGAGCTTTATGCCAAACTTTTATCATAACTGACTTTTGTTTCTCCTTCCTTTTCTCTTTCTTCTCTCCTCCCATAGGAAGCTTCGAAACTTCAACGTCGGCGGGAGGGCCTGAGGGTATGGGGGCACTGTGGCCCCACCTATAGCACCCACCTTGACAACCGGAACAACCTCGACATCTTGAGAAACCTCGAAAGCGGTAGTGACATCGGTTGGAGCTACAGAGCTCCAGGTATCAACCTTCGCCCTCTTTGAAGCTTCATAGGGAGCCTTCCCCTTTTTTTTGTGCACTTGCAGCCCCTTAGCAATCATCTTAACTACTTGAGTATCCATTTCTACAATAAAAAGAAGAGAGAATGATAAAAAAATGGTTAATATACCGATGGGGTTAAGAGAACTGAAGTCCATATTAAACAAGATCTGATCCTTCAGAAGTTTAGATAAGGGAGGAGCCCAGTAGTTCCTGAGTTTAATGACAGAATTGAGGTCATCCCTCTCTAAACTAGGAGCTTGATGAACTAATTTTCTAAAAAAACCCTAGGGAGGGAGTCCTAATTCTAAAGTCGGATAGGATAAAAAAAAAAAATCTCTCCTTCCAGTTATGGATAGAAGATGGAGCATCTTTCAGCAATCCCTTCTTGCCGAATTTGGGGGAGAAGTACCACCAGTCCTTCACAGAAGGATGATACTTAAAGGTATAATAGTTTCAAAGTAGAAAAATGGTTGGATGAACTTCAGCAAAAAGATAAAGGAAGATGAATCCGATAATGAACCTAAAGAAGTTTGGCACTATAGAAGCAAGGGAGATGTTCAAAAAATGAAAAAGAGCTGCCACAAAAGGAGAGAGGGAAAGTCTTAGTCCGACATGAAAGGCTTCTAGGTACAAATAGAAACATCCTGAAGGAGGGGAGTAAGCTCGGTCACTTAGTTCGAGGAGTTCTAGTTCGTACTCAGTAGGAATTCCATATCGAATTTGATTTAGGAAAAGTTCGTCTAGGGACAAGGAACATGAAATAATTCTAGGTACGAAATTCGGCTAGGGTACATCCCTAAGTTTGGTTTATTCTTGAGAATTAGGGTTTTGAAAAGACGGGCTGGCTGGACTCCTAGAATCAGATGATTGTAAAGTTTTGGAAGACATTCAAATCGAAAGAAGTTTAGAAATCTCAGAGAAAGCGACTAGAAAAAGATAGTAAAATCTTGGAGGAAGAACAGCGAAACTCATATAAAAGACTAAAAGGCTGAAAAATAAAAGAAAAAAAGAGAGAAGGCAACTGAGGACTAACCTAGATTGCTAAGAAGATGATCCGAGGGATGAGATGTAGCCAAAGGAGATATCGACAGCCGAAAGAGTCGCAAACAAAAGAGAATAGGGTGAGATGGTCGAGAAAGCAGAAATCGATTAGTGATGGCTGGAGAACGATAGGAAAGTCGAAGCACTATGATGAGAAAGAATAAAAGAAGAAGAAGAAGAAGAAAGCATAGATGGAGATGGGGTGTCGAAAGGAAGAAGACAGGTTTAAATAAAAGGGACAAAACTAGGGGAGGTTATGATTATAGGACCTCCTTAACCGAATCCAACCCACAACGTTAACACTCATCCCTGATGCTTGACGAAACAATAATTACACCATATACAGAGCTCCGTGCTAGTCAAGTTTTCGAGGGAACTTGTCCTTTCAGATCATTTGGCTTTCAACCAAGTCATCAATTCAAAAAAGCCAAAAAGTTTCACTCTCCGAGAGTGAGAAGTTGATAAAGAACTTCGACTGCAATAATTTTTCTATACTCCCTTAATTCAAAATTCGAACTCGGAAGTAGGAGGATAAGTGTTGGGGGTAAAACAATCCCCGCTGAAGTCCTTAGCCTCCAACCCTTGTTCTGAAGGAATTCGTCAATTCTCCCAACTACAAGTCCGTACCATAATGGAACCCAGCTAGGCGGTCTTGAATGGTAAATGAAGATTATTATTTGACTCATCTTGCTTCTTAACTTGGAATGAATGACAGAACAAAAGTTCCACCCCCTGAACCTTGATTGATGAAGAGTTTTGAAGACTGTTGAAGTCTTGTATCATGGAAAATGCACTCCTTATCGAACTTCTCCTAAGCGAGCTCCTTCCAGATGGCTTATTCAATCACACTTCTTTTGGACAGACTCCTCCAGTCATGCTCCTTTTGGATGGACTCCTCCAGCCATGTTCTTTCTGGATGGACTCCACCAGCCGTGCTTCTTCCGAACGGACTCCTCCAGCCACACTTCTTCTAGACGAACTCTTCTATCCACTCTTCTTCTAGATGAACTCCTTCAGTCGCACTCCTTCCGAACAGACTCCTTCAGTTGAGCTCCTTTCGGACGAACTCCTTCAGCCATGCTTCTTACACACGAACTCCTCCAGTTGTGCCTTTTTCAGATGGACTCCTTCAGTCACACTTCTTCTAGATGAACTCTTCTAGCCACGCTTCTTCCAGATGGACTCCTCCAGCCGTACTCCTTCCAAACGAACTCCTCCAGCCATGCTCCTTTCGGACGAACTCCTTTAGCTGCACTCCTTCCAGACAAACTTCTCCAGTCACACTGCTTCCAGATGAATTCCTCCAATCACGCTCCTTTCGATGGTGCTCCTTCCAAGCAGACTCCTTCCCAACGCACTCCTTTCAGTCATGCTTCTTTCAGTCGAAGTCCTTCCATTCGAATACCTCTCAGGATGAGCTTCTTTCAGCTAGTCATAGACCTACTCAACCCATATTATGCCTATCAATCGAAGTCCTCCGAAAGGGCCTTGTCAAATCATTGATTTATGACAATCGCTCCACGAGGGATGGAGTGTCAAACTTCTAATCTCAATTCAGAAAGCACCTACTTGTGCATGGCCCAGGAAGCCTCCAAACTTCTTAAAGTCATCAGATATTACCCCCAACGAACCTCAATTGATCATAAGTTCACTACATACACCAAAGTCTCCAACCTACATCCAAACTCTAACAAAGAAATTTCAACCGCCTACAAGTCATGACAAATAGTCACTCATCCTCGTAACAAACTCCACATGGTCTGAACAGTCTACTACTAGATGGTTAGGGTTGTCACCATCAGTTTCTTATATGCTCCATCTATAAAAAAAATCCTTTAGATACATTTTTCTGGGAGTTCTCTTCTCATTTTCATCACTCTAGTTCTTTATTTTCTGAGCACTCTATTCTAGTTGGCTAAAGAACTAACTTGAGTGTCAGAGGATCCTGCTGGAGCCACCCATCTCTGGTTCGGATTTTATTTTATAGGTCCCATCGATGACCTCACCTTTCAAATTTCAGCTTCCTCCAACATCCTCATAGATTTTTGCATCAATAAGATTTAGTATTGGAGGTAAAACAACCCCCGCTGAAGTTCTTAGCCTCCAATCTCCATTTTGAAGGAATTTGCCGATTCTCCAAACTACAAGTCCGTACCGTAATGAAACCCGACCAGGCAGTCTTGAATGGTAAAAGAGAATTATTATTTAACTCACCTTGCTTCTTAACTTGGAATGAATGACAAAACCAAAGTTCCACCCCTCGACCTTGATTGATGAAGAGTTTTGAAAATAGTTGAAGTCTTGTATCGTGAAAATGTGCTCCTTCTTGTCGAACTTCTTTCAAACAAGCTTCTTCCAAATAAACTCTTTTAGTCGCACTCCTTTTGAATGGACTCCTCTAGTTGCGCTCCTTCTAGACGAACTCCTCCAGCCATGCTTCTTTCGGACGAACTTTTCTAGCTGTGCTTCTTTCAGATAGACTCCTCCAGTCATGCTTCTTCTAGACGAACTCTTTCAGCCGTGCTTCTTCCAGATAAACTCCTTCAGTCGCACTTCTTTCGGACAAACTCCTCCAGCCATGCTCCTTCTAGATGAACTCCGCCAGCCATGCTCCTTCTAGACGAACTCCTCTAGCTGCACTTCTTACAGATGGACTCCTCCAGTTGTGCTTCTTCCAGATGAATTCTTTTAGCTGCGCTTCTTTCAGACAAACTCCTCCAGTCAAGCTTCTTTTGGACAAACTCCTCTAGCCGCGCTCTTTCCAGATGAACTCCTCCAGTCGCACTGCTTCCAGATGAATAACTCCAGTCGTGCTCCTTCCGGTGGCGCTCCTTCCAGGTGGACTTCTTTCGGACGCACTTCTTTTAGTCATGCTTCCTTCAGTCCAAGTCCTCCCATTCAAATACCTCTTAGGATGAGCTTCTCCCAGTTATTCATAGACCTACTTAGCCCATGTTATGCCTGTCAATCGAAGCCCTCTGAAAGGGTCTCATCAAATTACTGATTCATGACAACCGCTCCATAAGGAATGGAGCACCGAACTTCTAATCTTAATTTAGAAGGCACCTACTTGTGCGCAGCCCAAGAAGCCTCCAAACTTCTTAAAGTCATCAGATGTCATCTTCAAAGAACCTCAGCCAGTCATAAGTCCACTACATACACCAAAGTCTCCGATCTTTATCGAAACTCTAATAAAGAAATTTTCACTGCCTATAAGTTACGACAAACAATCACTCATCCCCGTAACAAACTCCATATGGTCTGAACAGTCCACTACTAGATGGGTATGGCTGTCACCATTAGTTTGTTACATACTCTATCTATAAAAGGGATCCTCCAGATATATTTTCCTGGGAGCTCTCTTCTCCTTTCCATCACTCTGCTTCTCTATTTTCTGAGCACTCCATTCCAATTGGCCAGAGAACTAACTTGAGCATCGGAGAGTCCTGTTGGAGCCACCCACCTTCGGTTTGGACTTTATTTTGCAAGTCTCATCGGTGGCCTAACCTTTCCAACTCCAGCTTCCTCTGGCGTCCTCATAGATTTTCACACCAACAACTCTTTTGCCTAATAAGTCATCAAATGCAATTGAATGATTACCACCCAATCTATTTTTTTTGTGATATATTATATAAGCTTATGGCTAAAATATTAGTTAACAGACTCAAATTTGTACTGCCTTCTTTGGTTTCTTATAAACATGGTGCCTTTGTTTAAGAATGAAATATAGATAAGAAAATCTTATTGGCTTAGGAAATCATGTACTCTTTGGCTAAAGCCTCATCCTCTAGAAGCTTGATGGTGCTAAAGTTGGACATGGAGAAGGATTATGACTACTTGCATTGGTTTTTTCTCTCTCAACATGTTGGTTTATTTTGAGTTTCACCCTAGGTTTGTTTAATAGATGGTGGCTTATGTGCTTCAGCTAGAATTTACAATACTCATTAATGGTATTCTTACTTCAGGTATAGTTTATCTTAAGGTAGGGTTCTCCCCTATCTCCATATCTATTCATTTTATGTTTAGAGATATTCTTATAAATGTTGCAGCTTATGGTGCAATATCATATGTTTTGAGTCTATCGCTGCATTGGGCCTTCTATATCTCGTGTTATTTTCTTTGCAGATGATTGCTTGCCAAGTGCTCAAGCAATGATTCAAGATAGTCTATGTTTAAAAGCACTTAATAATACTTAACTATTCTCTTTTAGGCCAAACAATCAAAGTGTCCAAGTTGCATAGTACTTTGAATCCTTCTATCCCAAGATCAATTAAGGCTCAAATAAAAAGCATATTTCATATGGCGGAGCTCCATGTAGTTTGGAAATATTTGGAGGCTCTCTTATCGGGTACACGATTGTCGGTCTCCAATTTTAATTTTCTAGCGGACAAGTTGAGAGCAAAAATTGCAAGTTGGAAATGGAGAATTCTATTATTTGATGGTAGAGCAATTTTGCTCCCATCTATGCTCTCTTATATTCCATTGTATTGTATGTCCTACCTATTTTAGTTCTCAAAAAGTTGGAAAATGAATTTAGATCCTTTTTCATGGAGACACTTGAGTGGCTATAAAGGTCTTCATTTTATTTCTTGGCCTTGTAGATGCTTGCCCAATGATTATGGAGGTCTTACGGTGCAATCCTTTGATCAGAGGAGGCATGCTCTGTTGTATAAGCTTGCTTGCTGCATGTTAGGGGTTAAATAGCTCCCACCAAAATTCAGTCAAACAATCGACCTTGATATAATATCTATTGGAGTCATGGCAATCATGTCGAAACCTCAATCGAGTCGATCCTCATCTTGGTGAATCTTTGAAGATTGGTCTCCAAAGACAGCTAGATTTAGAACTTCATTCGAAGACAACTCATGAGTATCCAATCCTGCTTGCCGATCAATCTCCTCGACAAAAGTCCTTCAAGCTCTTTGATAGCGGCAAACCTTGCCATAATCACACTACAAACTTTTGCTAGATGAGTTTGAATAGTGGATACGACTTGCCGCTTGACTGATTTCAATTTTTAGTCCAAAATAAGTAATAATTATCCTATGAATACAGGACCCCGATGTTGACCAATCTTGCATAATGGCCGACCTTAAAGGTTGCTGAATTCCTTCACTAATGATAGTAGATTTCACTAATCTCACATTGAGTATCCTAGTGAGCCAAATTTCTCTACAACTGAATTCCTTTACTCCACCTTGTGAACTACAGATCTTAGCAACTCAATGTCAAGGACTTTGGTCAGACGAACTTGAGTCAGCTAGAGAACATTATCATCAACACAAATCCAATCTTCAACTTGGAATAAGCAGTAGTCACTTGAGAAGCAACGAATCTCAATACTCGCCCATCCTAATTTCTAGTCAACCTCGGATCTTTGCTATCCTGATCGAGCTCCTTTAAGAAAATCTGGCCATAGTTCCTATTGAAGAGTCTACCATCCCCTCTCTAGCCTCCAGTCTAAATGTCCACACCCACTCTGGATCGATCTTGAAGGTGGCTGAGCTCCTAAAAGCTATCAAAGGCAACATCAGTAGGATCCAAGCTTAAGATCCAATCATAAGTCTATCATTCATTATTTAGAAGCCAACCTTCAAGTTCATCCAGTCTGACTTTGAGTTCCCCACCCCAACGGTAACATCTTGTTACCAAGCACAGAAGTCTTCAACTATCCATCTAAACTTTGGCAAATAAAATCTAACTGCCAGCAAGTCATGATAAATGACAGTCCAATCTCCATAACCAATTCTAAGTGGCCCGAACAAACTTTTAACATCTTGTTATGACTGTCACAATTATTCTATTATGAGCTCCGCCTATATAAGGGATCCTCCAAATATGTTTCTCCTCTCTAAGCTCTCCTCTCCATTTTAATTTCTCCTGAGTACTCCATTTCTGTTGATCAAAGAACTAACTTGACCATCGAAGGATCCTGCTGGAGCCAACTCTAGTCAGGACTTCACCTTATAGCTCTCTCGACGACATCATCTTCTCCAGCTCCAGCAAACTCCGATATCCATCCATTTTCTGCGCTAATAGAACTGACGCTAAATGAAGGGCTTCTGAGCCCTTGTTCTTAAAGGAGTACCCAATCGAACTCATCTTCTTCCTCTCCTCTTCTACTTTTTTTACTAATCTTTCTTTATTCTAGTAAGATGCCATCCAGGAAAGCTTCCTCTCGGTGATCCACTGCCTCTACCATCAGATCTAACCTAGAATCAATAGATCCACCCATTCCAGCCCCCTCGTCTATACCTCAACCTCCACCAATAGTAGTGATGGATTTGGAGCAGTTCAACCTGTTGATACAGTAGGTCAGGGGCCTTGCAGAAGTGGTGTAGGCCATGCAACAGCCTCCAGCATCAGTACCACCCGAAGCACCGAGATCTAGCATCGGTAAGGCCCACCCGAGTAAATCAGCCGATAACCCCTGGAAAGAAGAAGTAGAGAGCGAAAAGCTCATGTTCCGATCATGATTCAACCCTCGAAAGATCTCTACCTCCATTCAATCAGCCATTCTTTGAGATTTATGATCAAGATGATGTTCTCGATCAGAAGCTTCAGAAGATAAACCGATGGATCGAACAACTCCATCATGCTGCCCCTATCCGTAATAACGACATCTACACTGATCCATTCTTTACTGCCCAAATCATGCAGGAGTCCATCCCACTGAACTTTAAGCTTTTTCAGTTTGAGAGTTACGATGCAACCTCAGATCGAATTAACCACCTTGAAGCCTTTTGGACTATGATGCTGCTCCATGTCATGCCAGATGTCATTTTATGTCGAGCTTTTTTCTCTACTTTAAAAAGAGCATCAAAAAATTAGTACTCAGATCTCAAACTAAGTGCCATCTACTCTTTTGACAAGATGAACCACTAGTTTGTAGCTCATTTCATCAGGAGTTGGTATTAGAGATGAGGTTTAGACTTCCTCATCAATATCAAGTAGAAAGAAGAAAAGTCCATCCGAGCTTATGTTAGCCATTTTAATACTGCTTCTTTGGAGGTCCGAAACTTGGACTAATCAGTTGCTATGATCGTACTGAAGAGCGGCCTCTAGAAAAATGATCTCCTCTTTCTCTGAAGAAGAAATATCCTCGAGATTTTGCCAACATGCTAGCTCAGACTAAGGGCTATGCCCGAGCTAAGCAGGCCTTTAAACTAAAATATGAAAAGGCCGTAGGAGAGTGGCAGGCATGCAAGCCTAGCAAACCCAAGACTATTGAGAACTGAGTGAAGCTCAGCTGCATTCTAAAACTTTAGAATACAAATAGGCCTGAAATCCACCTCGAGCTCATCATCCAAGAAGCCCAGACAGAAGAATGTAATGGAACTTTCCTCTCAGAAGATTTCATAACTATTCCACCCTCAATGTTCTAAAGATCTAAGTGCTGATGAAAATCAAGGAGTAGCTACCAAGGCTAGAGAAAATGTAGTCTCATCCAACCAAGTACAATTCTAACAAGTACTATCTATATCATCATGATCATGATCATGATACTGAGGAATGCATTCAGCTACAAGATGAGATTGAGCAGCTGATCAGATGAAGTTGACTGGACCAATCCTCCGACGTCTGCCAGAAAGGAGAGAAGTTCAACCAAGAGCTCTGCTGCAACCTGAACCACCTCGAAAGGATGAACTATAAGAAGATCGACCCCCACTTGGAATCATCAACACGATCGCTAGGGGGCATCGATAGGGGGAGGCCAACGGATCAGCAGGAGGAGCAAAGAAGTAAAGAACTGGAAAATCCATCACTTTCACTAAAGAAGATGCACAAGAGAATCAATTTTTGCATAATGACATGATTGTAGTTACTCTAAACATTGCTGATTATGGTATATGTCGCATTTTGATTGATAATAAAAGCTTTGCTGATATTTTATTTTATAATGCTTTCTCCAAAATGTCTATATACTTGATAATCGTATGGGACCAATAAATTTTTTGTTAGTTGGATTCATCGGTGATGCTGTACTGGTCGAGGAAATAATTATCTTACCAGTCATGGTAGATCGATACCCAAAGTAGTCCAAAGCTCAGGTTGATTTTTTGATAGTAAAGGCTCCCTCTACCTACAACGTGATTCTTGGCCGACCTGGATTGAATGCACTTCAGGCAGTAGTATCAACTTACTATTTGAAGATAAAGTTTCCAATAGCATATGAAGTCAGAGAGGTCAGAGAAAATCAAGCCTTGGCATATCATTACTAAATAATTTCTCTACAAGAAGGAAAGCAACCAAAACCCTATACCATGGATGGACTTGATGCTTGTGATGATTTGACTGAAGAGCAAGGAAAACCTATTGATGACCTTGTGTTAGTCCTAAGATTGATTTTGATGATTCCAAAATATTGAGTATGTTATGTATCTAATCATATGTTCCAAGAATATGCGTATGATTTTTCAAGTATCCAAAATAAAGATTTTATCTTAAGGATAAATCCTCTCATGATGCAATACCAAAATATATAAAAAAATAAATTTATACATATTTGGATGGCTTGGTATGAAGAAAGTAAGATTGAAAAATAAAAAAATAAAATTAAAAAAAATAATTATATTTAGAAAAGATTGGGGTCAAGAAATTCAAGTTTGGAAGGTCAAACAATGAAGAAAAATAATGCTAAATATTTTAGAGCCATTTTTAGAAAATTCAGAGTCATCTCCAAGTTGTTTGGCATGCCTACACAATGTCTTAGCATATATTTAAGAGGACTCAAAATCTGCTCGAGTCATCTCCATCTTAGAAGATAGAAATCTCATTTCTATGAACTAAGATTGAAATGTCTCCAAAATTTTCAAGACATCTTGAAGTGAAACCAAGACGTCTCGAAAATTTTGAGTCATCTCAAAGTGAAATCGAGACGTCTCTAAAGAAATAAAGAAGGCTTCAATTGCATAATAGCCTTTAGCGGCTAGTTTTCACAACCTTTCCAACGGCTCTTTTTTGGTTCCAACAGCTATTTCAGAGCTTCCAATGGCTAGAACTCACTCCCTAACCATATCTAAGAATATCTAAAGATGAAAAATTAATTTGAAATAAAAAATAAGAGATTTAAAGAGAGAATTTTTTATTTTTGGTAAGGAATATTAAATATCCAAAAAGAAAGAAAAAAGAGAAAAAAATTATGCACAGATTTCAGCAAGCCTTCAAAGAAATCTTTTCTAACATCTTCTACATTCTCTCAAGTATAAATTAAAAAAAAATCATGCTTCAATTGAGGACATCATTAGCTTCTTTTTTGGAATTAAAGAGATTGAATTTTATTTTTATTTTTATGCTAAAATTATGTACTTATATTTTTGTTTCTTTATGAGTTTCTTTGGAGGAAAGAAACTTGAGAATTAAGCCCATCCAAGCCTGAAATTAGACTTGTTAGATTTTGGTTGGTTAGCCCAAAAAATCAACTAGATTGTTAGTGAACTCAAAAAACTAATGGTGTAAAATTTTGATTGGTGCTCCTATGAAAACTAACTAAATTTTTTTATGAGTCCAAAAAAATAAATACACTATAATCGAGGGTGGATTATAATAAAAATCTCAAGAAAAGCTTGGAGAATGAATGTAGGTGTGAATTGCACCAAACCACTATAAAACTTTATGTATTTATGTTGTGCTATTGATTCTTTCTTCACTTTACTATTATTTTTGATTTACATTGTTTAGATTCTTAATTTGGCTCCACTATCTTAAATCTGCTGTTGGTTATATTATACATATCTTCACTATATCACTTACATTAAAATCAAAGCACATACTTATTTAAAAAGTAAATTTAGATAAAATTTTACAAGGACCCAATTCACTCCCCCTCTTGGATTGCTACCTCTAGGCAATAATTAGTATCAGAGTGGGTGCTATAATATTTGATTGTTAACCTAGTTAAAGAGTAAATGTTCTTGGCAACACAAAATAAAATTTTTGCTTAATGAAGGTTATTCTATTGATCAACCTCCAATGCTTAATGGATCAAATTATAGTTATTGGAAAGCATAAATACGCATCTTCATATAAGCACACTATTATAACTTATGAAAGATTATAATCAATGAATCACACACCCCCAAAGCATTACTTGAGCATGATAAAAAAATGATCCAACTAAATGCTAAAGCTATGAATATACTTTATTATTCGTTAGATCTAAATGTACTTAATGCAATTTCTTCATGTATTTTAGTAAAATAAATTTAGGATCAATTGGAAGCAACCTATGATAGAGCAAATCAAAAAAAAACATCAAGCTTCCAAGAAGACAAGGTAGCTTACCCCAACTTATGCCTTGTAGCTCATAAGGATGAAAAGAAAAATAAGAAGAAGAAACAAGAAAAAAAGAATGTTTTGATTAAATGAGGGCAAAATATAGAAAAGAAAAATGAAAAAGAGGAAGAAGGTATCATCAATCATTGCCTCATGGCCAATACAAATAAGATAAATTCTAAAAATTCTTTCGATTTTACATTTGATGAATTATATAAAGTCTTGAATGACTTAATGGATGAATTTAAGAAATTAAGACTGAAAAACAAGAAGCTCAAAATGTCTAATCTTCTTTTAGCCGATGAAAAAAATAAAATATTAATTGAACAAGATACTTTTTTGAAAGAAAAGAAAAATTTAATTGAAGAAAAATAAATCTTTTCAAAATCTAAAAAATTTTTAGTTGAAGAAAAAGAAAAGCTCTTGAAATCTAAAAAAAAAAATTGGAATAAAATGCTAAATTAAAAAAAAAAGATAGAAATATTAAAGCCAATGCTTGAAAAATTTATAATTGGATCTCAAAAACTTTAAGCAATTTTAAATAATCAAAAAATTATTTTTGATAAAGTAGAAATTGATTATAATTTATTCAAAAAATAAAAATTTATCAAAAATATATTTAGCAAATCTTAATTTGAAAATTATTCAATTATATGTTTCAAATGTAACAAAATAGACCATAAAATTTTAAAATATAATTTTAAAAGAATTGGCCATACTTTGGTTAGGCAAATTTGAATTCCAAAAGAAATCTTGAGCACTAACTCTAATGGACTCAAAAAAATTTGGGTATCAAAAATTATGAAGTAATTTTATAGGTATACCAAGGATCCAATGAAACTAAAGAAGGAAAATTCTTTTGATAGATGTCTTAAAAATAAAAATAGGTGGATGATGCTATTAGATAAAATCTAAACTTTTCTCATATCATACCATCAATATTTATTTAATTTATTCTATTAATTTTAATAATCTATCGATATGGTTTCATATCATATTCACTTGCTTGAAATATTTTTCATGTTTCGATAAGATTAGTAGGAGTGATTGATTTTGATGTTTGCAATGATTTGAATATTTATTTTTTAAATCAATATATTCTTTTCTATATATCATGTTATGAATGAAATATTTTTTTATCGTAAAAATTCAGCATGATATTTTAAGCCTCTCCATATCAATTTTACAATTGATGAATTAATTTAAAAATTTGCTTTATTGGGTATGAATGTTTTAATTGCTAAACCTACAAGAGAAATTAATTTTTGGCATTCTCCTGTACAATGCTAAATTATCAAATTCTCCTAAAATTTTGTATAGAATAAGTACTTAAGGATAAGACTTTTAATTCTAAAAATCATGTGTTTGAAGTATTAATTTACATTGCATCTTAGGTTAATCCTTAAGATTTTTAAAACTTCCTAGTTGAACTAAACTCGTAGAATCTTTATCTAGTTTTCTCTTGATTTGATCTTATTTTATTGATTATTAGAATCCCTTAATTGATTAACTTTTTGATCCTCTAAATTGACTTGAATGTATTTTTTGATCATCGATTTGGTTATCTTTTCTTTTTTATCTTAAAAAAAATTTGTAAATATTGATTGATTGATTTAAAAATTTGAATATAGAAAATGCTCTTCATGAATATTTTGATGTTGATATTAAGCAAAATATTTTAATGAAGCTTTTATTTAATTTTAAAGCAAAACTTTTAAAGAAGAATTTAGTTTTAATTAATTGGTATCAAACAGCTTACTATTTGCTATGTATTTGATTGATTTATCTTTTAGCAAAAAGCGAAAAATATCTTTGCTTCAAATCTAATTTTACACAACTATATTTTTAATATAATATCATTTGATACAAATTCAAAAAAAATACATATATTTTCTAAACCTAATTGCTTGATATTTTTTTTAAAAAGAAAAGAGATGATCTTTTTGAAGAATAACTGAAAATGTCTTTATGGTTTGCCTTGACTGATTTGCTGATATCAATTTAAATTGATTTATCATTCTAAATCCTTAAAACTATTTGATTTGAATCAATTCATCTTTATCAATTCAAAATTAAAATTATTGGTATCAAGCTGAATTTATAAATTAATCTTTAAGTAATATTGAACTGTCAAGAAAATCATGATTTGGTCTAAATTTTAATTTAATTGCTATCAAGAAAATCTTTCAAAGAAATGACTATTTGGTTTGATTTAAAAAAAGATATAAAATTGATTATTTTCATAATTAATATCATGAAGTTTCTTTATAAGAAAATTTTCATTCTTGGTATCAATAGTATCATCTTTACCTTGCATGTTATTATATTATTTTTGGCAAAAGAATTGAATATGATGTCTCAAATCTATTTTATATTGATATACTCTTGATATGATATCTTTTGAGATCAATTTAAAGAATCTCAAACATTTTTCTGAACTTAATTGAGTGATATTTGTTATGACGAGAAAGATATGAATTTAAATAAAATTTTTTTTGATAGATGTACATATCATGCTCTTTTGATCTTCTTAATATTTATTCTTATTATATACATCCTTCTGAAAATATTTTTTAAGTTTAATAAAAAGTAAATTTTAAAAAATTTGATGTCTTCTTGAGTAAATGCTATGCCTGATTGATATTGGGATTAATTAATGCTTAATTCATTTAATCGATGCTTATACTTTTAAATTTTATTTAAGTTTAAATGACTTTATTTGCTAAAGTAAGAAAAATAAAATATTAAAAAAGAAATGATCATTTAATTGAAAAGGTCTTTGAAATTGAAAATGTATTTCAAATTTAGAAAATCTGAATGTAGTGGTTAAATTCATGTTAAATATGCTTGATTTAAAAAAAAAAATTAAAAGATAAAATAATCAAGCTATAATTATAAAAAATAGAGAAAGATAATGTTATTAAAATATTAAATAAAAAATAAATTTTTGGTATCTTCAAAATAAGGAAAGAAATTTTTTTTAATTTGGTTGAAAATTTTGATTAATTTATTTTGAGATAAATAAATTTTAATCTTAAATTCTTAATCAATGACTTCATGATCTTCTTAAATTGAGCTTTCATGTATTTATTCAATTTGATATGCATCATTTGATTATCAAATTATTTTTGATAACTATTCAGAATGAAAATGAGTTTGAAACATATTCTTACTCCCAATAAATTAATTTTAACTAAACTTTTCATGTGTCAACCTTTTAAACTTGATTTGCATGATTATTCTCGGCAAATGATTGTAGTTAAATTAAATTAAAAATATATTCTTACTCCAAGAAATAAATTTTTAAATTTAATTTTGAAACTTATTTAAAAATTTAAATTTGATACTAAATTTTTAATGCATATTACAAAATTCTTATGAATTATTTATTTTGAAGTAATTCTTTATTCAAATAATAAATTTAAAAATATGACTATCATTTACTTTGATACTATTTATTTTACTTTATTTGATACATACTCGATATATATCTTTTTTGAACTTGATTGAATTTTTTTAAGAAAAAGAAAGATTGAATATTAAAGTACATATTATGCTTGATTTCATATTCAAATCTTTTGAAAAGCTCTATTTCTCTTAAAATTTAATAGTATATATTTAGAAATTTGATTAAAAAAAATTATATTCATCCAAAAGGAGGATAGTCTTTGATATTTAGATTTAAGCTAATTTTTAAAATTAAAATAAATATTTTAAACTTATTTTGAGTCAAAAGATAAATTCTTAAAAGGAAGATGATTCATTTAAATTGATTTTTTAAACTTGATACATCTCTTACTTTGATATATTTATATTATTAATTTTAATGATTATTTCTTATTTCTTTTCATAAGCTTTTTGATGTTGTGAAAAAGGAGGAGAAGTATGTTGAGTATATGCTTGAAGGATTGATGCTTAAGAAACTTAAAGTTTTAATGCTTGAAACCTTAATACTCATTGATTTGAATTAAAATATTATTTTGATATGAGTATATGAAATTTATGCAATGAACCAAAAGATTAATTGAGAACATTCATGAAGTGCTTATTCACATGCTTAATCATAATACTTTTTAGTGAAATGCATAAAAATACATTATTTGCTTTTATTACGTATATACTCAAGATTTTATCATCATCAAAAAGAAAGAGATTGTTGACCCTAAGATTGATTTTGATGATTCTAAAATATTAAAAATATTATATATCTAATCATGTACTTCAAGAATGTGTGTAGGATTTTTCAAGTATCCAAAATGAAGATTTTATCTTAAGAACAAATCTTCTCATGATGCTATGCCAAAATACTTAAAAGAATAAATTTACACATGTTTGGATGGCTTGGTATGAAGAAAGTAAGATTGAAAGAAGAGAAAATAAAATTGAAAGAAGCACTTATATTTAGAAGAGATTATGATCAAGAAATTCAAGTTTGAAAGGTTAAACAATGAAGAAAAATGAAGCTAGAAATTTTAGAGCCATCTCTAGAAAATTCAGAGTCATCTCCAAGCTATTTGGCATGCTAGCACAATGCCCTGGCACAGGCTCGAGAGGACTCAAAATCAGCTCGAGTCATCTCCATCTCAGGAGACAAAAATCTTATTTCTATGAACTGAGACTAAAAAGTCTCTAATTGCGTGACAGCCTTCAATGGCTAATTTCTATAACCATTCCATCGACTCTTTTTTATTCCAATGGCTATTCAGAGCTTTTGACGACTAGAACTCACTCTCCAACTATCTTCAAGAGTTTCTAAAGGTGGAGAATCAATTTAGAATAAAGATTAAGGAATTTAAAGAGAGAATCTTTTATTTTTATTGAGGAATATTGAATATCCAAAAGAAAGAAAAAAGAGAGAAAAGTTATGCATAGATTTCAGCAAACCTTCAAAGCAATCTTCTCCAACATCTTCCACATCCTCTCAAGTATAAATTGAAGAAAAATCAAGCTTCAATCAAGCACATCATCAGCTCCTTTTTTAGGATTTAAAGAGTTTCAATTCTACTTTTACTTTTTTGCTGAAATTTTGTATTTGTATTTTTGTTTCTTTACAAGTTTTTTTGAGGAAAAAAAACTTGGAGATTAAGCCCGTCCAAGCCCAAAATTAGACTTGTTAGATTTTGGTTGATTGGCTCGAAAAACTAACTAGATTGTTCATGAATCTAAAAAACTAATGGTGTAAGATTTTGGTTGGTGCTCCTATGAAAATCAATTGAATTTGTTTGTGAGCCAAGAAAAATAAATACACTATAATCAATGGTGGATTATAGTAAAAATTTCAAAAAAAGCTTGGAGAGTGGACGTAGATGTGGGTTGCATCGAACCACTATAAAACTTTATGTATTTGTGTTGTGCTGTTGATTCTTTCTTTACTTTGCTTTTATTTTTGATTTATATTATTTAGATTCTTGGTTTACATACAATATCTTAAATCCACTACTAGTTATATTATACACATCTCCACCATATCACTTAGGTTAAAATCAAAGCACATACTTATTTAGAAAGTAAATTTAGATAAAATTTTATAAGAATGTAAATTTTATAAATATAGGTTAAAATTGAAGCACCTTATTGCAGTCTCTTTAAATAATGAAAATAAAGACCATACTATTCAGATCAGCTCCAACTTGGAAGAAGAAGTCAGAAAGTAGCTTGTCGCCTTCTTACGAAGAAATGTAGATATTTTTTCTTGGACCCCTATAGATATACTTGGGATTGATGATGAAGTAATGGAACATCATCTTGGTATAGACCCCAAGCGCTAACCTGTGAAGCTGAAGAAGCATAGTTTTGCACCCAAGCAGCAAAAGGCGATTGTGGATGAGGTTGATAAGTTCCTCAAGGCTAGATTCATTCGAGAAGTCTCTTACCTAAATTGGATTGCCAATGTGATTCTAGTCAAGAAGGCAAATAGCAAGTGGATGATGTGTATAGATTTTACAGATTTGAACAAGGCCTACCCAAAATTAATCAACTGGTCGACGTAACCTCGGGCCATGAGCTTCTCACTTTCATGGATGCCTTTTCAGCTACAATCAAATCTGGATGGCACTAGAAGATAAGAAAAAAACTACTTTTATTATTAACCATGGTCTTTATTATTACAAGATTATGCCCTTTGGACTCAAAAATGCATGTACGACCTACCAGCATCTGGTGAATAAGATCTTTAATGATCAAATTGGCCACAACATGAAGGTTTACATGGATGACGTGCTTGTCAAGAATCGATCTTCAATAAATCATATTATCAATCTTAAGAAGACATTCAACATACTCCAAAAGTACAAAATGAAATTGAACCCAATCAAATGCTCTTTCGGAGGGACTATAGAAAAGTTCTTGGGGTTTATGGTGTCGAGGCGTAGCATCAAAGCAAATCCAGAAAAGATCCAAGCCATCCAGGAAATGACCGCCCCAAAGACATTAAAAGAGGTTCAATGCTTGATGGAAAAAATTGCAGCTCTGAATTGCTTTGTTTCAAGGTCGGTGGAACATTGCATGCCCTTTTTTTAAGCCAAAAAACTTCTACTGGACTTTTGAATGCCAGTAGGTATTTGAGAAATTAAAGAACTACCTCGGCTCACCTCTTTTCCTTGCCAAGCCTGAACTTGGAGAAGAGTTATTCTTGCATTTGGTGGTATCTTCTACAGCCATTAGAGCAGTCCTAATCAGAGAAGAAGTAAAAATTTAGAAGCCAATCTACTACATAAGCTGAGTTTTGAGCGATGCAAAATAAGGTATACTAAATTAGAAAAGCTAACCTATGCTTTGTTGATTGCGGCTAGGAAGCTCCGACCTTATTTCTAAGGGCACATAGTGACACTTCTCACATATCAACCAATAAAAGCTGTTCTTCACTAGCTAGATACTTTTGGAAGAATAGCAAAGGGGGCAATTAAACTCACAGAGTTTGACATCAAGTTTCAACCTCGACCGTCTATTAAAGCTCAGATACTAGTCGATTTTATAGTTGAATGCACCATCCCAAATAAAGTTGAACCTAAACAATGAGAGATTGGCATTTCTAGCCTACAACCGAGCTTCTCTGAAGAGAAAGCAGACCTTTCCGAAGATTTTTGGGCTTTATATATTGATGGTTCATCCAATGCATTTGGAGCAGATGCAGACTTGGTCTTATCAAACTAGAAAGGGTTATTACTGAATATGCGCTGTGTTTCAAATTTTTCGCTACTCATAATAGAGCTGAATATGAAGTCTTGATTGTCGAATTAAGAATAGCTAAGAAATTGAGGGTGGACCATGTGATGGTCTATAGTAATTCCTAATTAGTGGTGGGATAAGTCAATAGTAGCTATGAAGCCTGGGAGGAAAGTATAAAGAAGTATTTGGACAAGGTAAGAAGCTAAGCCTCGGCCTTTGGTGGTTTGGACATTCAACAGATCCCAAGAGCAAAAAATGCAAAGGCCGACCTGCTGTCCAAGTTGGCTACTTTAGCCTTAGATGAAGTGCCAAAGGAGATTTTCTTTGAAGTTCTCCAGCATTCGAGTTCAAAGAAGTTCCAAACCATAATGCAAGTAGATCTTGAGCCTATCTGGATTGATCCATTGATCCTTTATCTCAAAGATGGTATGCTCCCCAGCGATCCAAAAGAAGCTCAGAAATTAAGAAATTAGGCCTCCCATTATATTTTGCATGAGGGCAAATTATATAAGAGATCATACTTCTTACCACTTCTCATGTGCTTTCAACTATCTGAAGTTGATTATGTCCTAAGAGAAGTTTATGAAGGAATATGTGGAACCCATCTTAGAGCCAGGTCATTGTCTTATAAACTACTCTATCAAGGATACTACTGACCGACCATGTAGTAGGATGCAACTGACTATGTAAGAAAATATGATTGATGCCAAAGAAATGCTAATATTCAAAGACAACCGACTATCTAGCTCACACTCCTAAGTGCCCCTGGCCATTCGCATAATGAAAAATGGATATACTTGGACCATTTTTCATTACATCTGGATAGCAGAAAATTCTTTTGGTAGCAGTAGACTACTTCATCAAGTGGGTTGAGGCTGAACTCCTGACAAAAATCATAAAGGCCAAGGTGTAGAATTTTGTTTGGAAATCAATAGTATGTAGATTTAGCCTACCTCAGACTTTAATCATAGATAATGGGCATCAGTTTGCAAGAACAAATTTTATTAAGTTTTGCAAAGATTTGAATATCTCCCATCATTTCACATCTATGGCTCATCCCCAAGTAAATGATGAAGCCGAAGTGACCAATAGAACTCTGTTGCAAGGAATGAAGGCTAGGCTTCAGCGAGTAAAAGAAACATGGATGGATGAACTTTATTATATGCTTTGGGCTTACAAAATCACTCAGAGATTGCCAACTGGAGAGACTTCATTTGCCCAAGCATTTGGGACTAAAGGAGTCATATCGATTGAACTTGGACTTTCTCAGTGCGAGTTGAAGCCTTCGATGAATGGAATAATTCATAGAATCTCAGGGCAAATCTTGATTTGTTAGAGAAAAAGTGAGAGAAGGTCTAAACTCGGATGGTAGCTTATAGGCAGAAGGTGGCATGGTATTATAACTCCAGAGTCTAAGGTAAAATCCTTAAAATTAGAAATCTAGTACTGCGATAAGCAGACATTTCATAGCCATAAAATCAAAGTAAGTTCACTCCAAACTGGAAAGGCTCCTATGAGATTATAGAAATCATCCAACCAGAAACTTACTATCTGAAGAAACTTGGAGGGGCAACACTCCCACGACCTTAGAACTTGGAGAATTTATGAGTGTATTATCAATGACCTCACTTTAATAAATTTTTTTTATTTTAACATTCTTATTTTTGATATAAATAGAATGATGGCAGGAAATTATTCCACTGAACCTTGTCTGAATGAAGTAGAAGGCCTCCGATTCTTAAATAGGAGGTTAACCTCATCTTAACGAGGGTGAAGGCCTCCGATTCTTAAATAGAAGGTTAATCTCATCTTAATGAGGGTGAAAGCCTTTGGTTCTTAAATAAGAGGTAATAGGGAGAGGCCCTCTCAATAGTCCTTTTGTGCTCTAACAATCTTGTTAGGAATAGGAGAAGAATCTTATCCTAACAAGAGTAATAGCCAACCACATCAGGAACAGGAGGTGGATCTCATCCTGACGTGGATGAAGATCCTTACAAGGAATTGAAGATTTTCAGTTCTTAAACAGGAGGTAATGGAGAGAGGCCCTCTCAACAGTCCTTTTGCATCCCGACAATCTTGCTAGGAATAGAAGGTGGACTTCATCCTAATAAGGATAATAGCTAACCATATTAGAAATAGGAGGAGGACCTCGTCTTGATGTGGATCAAGATCCTTACAAGGGATTAAAGGCCTCTGGTTCTCAAATAGGAGGTAATGGGTAGAGGCCGTCTCAACGACCTTTGTATGTGCTGACAATCTTGTTAGGGACAAGAGGTAGACCTCATCCTAATAAGGGTAAAAATCAACTATGTTAGGGATAGGAGGTGGACCTCATCGTAACGCGAGTAAAGACCTATACGAAGGATGCAAAAACCCTAGTTCCTAAACTATAAAACTAAATGAGTTTGAAAAATTATTGTTCATAAATAAGGAAGACACATCTACGAGATATCGGATCGAGATTATCATCCTCAAAGCAACATCAACATCAGGCACAACATAAGAGCGAGAAGTTTCATGAATACAAAATCAAAACAAGATGCAAAATATGATCCAAAGAAATATGATTTTATTGATATTAAAGTTTAATACAAGAAGTCACTAGGACCAAGTACAAAAAAAATAGAAAGAAGAGAGAAAGAAGGAATAAGGATGAAGTCCTATTCGGACTTCGAGCTTCCGGCTCCGGCTATAATGAGGGAGTGCTTCAAATCATTGACTTTGTCTTCAAGCTCTTTCGTCACTGCTAAACTCTTGCTAGGTAGCTTTCGAGCTCTTCTCGTATCCTCTTCAGCCTCCCTCAATATCTTCCACAAAACCTCAGATTCGACCTCAGCGTCCCTCATCAAATTCTCCTGATAGGCCATCTGAATCTTAAGTTGGATCAGCTTAGCCCTGTCCTTGTTGTGCAACTTAGAAAGACTTTCCATAGTGTATTTTAGGGAAGCAATTTTCTTCAAATCTTTGCTTGAGCCAGCTTGAGCCCTATCCGCCAACCACTTCTAGAGTCAAGCAATCTTCTCATCAGCCTTCCAAACTATCCATTGAAGTTCAGTAATTTGATCACTCCAGTCAAGCTTGTAACTATTGTATGAATCTTCAGTCATACATAGTTGGCTCTAAAACTCAGAAAATCTTTTAGACCAGTCCCAGCTGTACTCTTTTTGATCGATATTCCATGCCGGGCTCCCCTTCAATAGTAGAATTTTCTCCTTTACTGCTCTGAGTTCGACTTCAAGGGAGCTGACTTTGGCGGTTAAAGTTCATGACTTTTCACTGGTGTGCTTCTTGGTCTCCTCGAGTTCTTCACTTAAATAATTTTTTTTGGTGATGTATTCTTCAAAAACTACTTGGACGATTGGTGAAGGTGATTGATCTCAACTATGGCCTCCACATAGTTTTTCTTTGAATTCTAAAGTTCATCTTCCACTTTTTTTAACTTCTTAGTAACCTGATGAACTTCCTTTTTTAAACCCTTGATGACGACCTTCAGAGGAATGAACCGAGGTAGTGATGCGGCTTTAGCATACGATTGTGAACCATGGTAGTGTTCACAAGTAGGATTTTGAATAAGCAAGCATACCACAATGTATAAAAGGTACAAAAGAAGAGACTCCATTCAATTTCATTGATTGAAAAATTAAGTACATTATAAGAAAGAAAAAAAAAAGTACAACTATTAGAGGTCTCCAACCTTTGATGGTGGTACGATAGAAGAGTGCGATGTGGCCTCAGTAGGTGCAACAGCAGATTTGGTAGGTTCAGTAGCAGCTAGCTCGGTGGATGGAAGGTCGGCATCAGCAATTGGAGGCCCTGTCTCATCATCGGAAGAACCCTTTGTCAGAAAGCCCATGTTCAGCTCTAGAAATTTCTCTATGATCCTCTTTTGGTAGAGCTCAAACCCCTTGAGAAAGGCCTCCTGAGCGAAAGCTATCTAAACATCCTCCATTGCTTTTAAGATTTGAAGGACTCAACGGCCTGCTCCCTCTCTGTACCGACCTCAACTTTGGCCTTCTTCCTCTTGTTCTCTTCCAAAATCAAGGTGGCTTTCAGCCCCACCGATGCTTGCTCTTCTTTCTAGAGTGCCTCTTGAAGACGCCCAATGATAAACACGATAAATATATTTATAAAAATATTAATTTATTTATGAATTTATCTTTATTTCTTAAAAAATTAATATTTTTATTTAATTTTTTATAAAAAGATCATGGATGAAAAAAGCTTGATTTATGGGTCAAAACAAAAAAAAAAGATCAAATCAGACTTAAAATGGATCCAGAACGAGGATTTAAAGGAGAAAGAAGCAAAAAATAAAAAAATAAAAAAATCTACCCAAACTAGCCCATTAGGTCGGTCGGTGCATGGTGGATCGATCGATCGATCTATGGATCAGGTGTAGACCGCCCAGTTTAGCAGACATGGTGAATCAAAGCATGCCACGTGGTGGACCTGAACTCTTAAGGGGTTTACAAAATTTCTCACGCAGCTCACAGGGGCAGAACCATCATTTTCGATGGCATAGTGCACAACAATTTGCCTAGGTCTTCGATGTACTCGGTCTATGGTGGTCTACAGGCACAGTAATGCACAATCCAATGGTCCTTGTTCATCCAGGTGAGGATCCAATGGCTAGCATCATTTTTTAAGTTGATTCAAATAGTGCCTAGCATTTTTGCATGAGTAGATGGCCCATATTCATCCTAGTCAAGATCCAACAGCCAAAAATAGATCTTGACTTGATTCAGGAAGATCCAAGGACAATTTGATGGTCCAAATTCATCTCCAAGATCGATCTGATGGTTGTAAATTGATACAGGCCCTGATGAGGCTATAAGCAATAGATTTTGACTAGATTTGAGCTGCTTAAACTCAATCTAATGGCTGTAAATTATCACAAGAAGCAGAATTCGATCTAAACTCATTTTTCTTAGTTTTTCTCCATTTTTAATACAAATTCTTCTAATTTCTCCTTTATAAAAAGCCTCCTAAGCTAATTCAATGAGCCACCAGCTCTCCAAAGCCTTCCTTTGACCTAAAACTCTCTCTCTCTCTCTCTCTCTCTCTCCCCCTATTTCTCTCTCTCAAACCCTTCTTCTTCAAGTCTTCTTCTTTGTTTCTCCAATAAACCATAAAATTCTCCTATTTCTCCACCAAAACTCCTCTCGTACTCCTGATCTCTACAACCAGTTGCTGCCAGGTTTTTCCTCAAAGCATCAGGATGAAGATTTCAGTAAAAAGCTTCCCGATGACTGGCTGATCGACTTATTCTCAGGAGATCATTGTGATCTTATTTTGATGGTGTTTTCTATTTTTCATCTTTTATACTTTTTTAAATTTATAATAAAGACTAAAAATTTTTGTATCTTTATAAGATTGATCTAGAATAGTTTATGACTCTTTGGATGAGCTATAATCTATGGATACGGTTCGTGCTCTCAGGATAAATTATATTTAGATTAATTCTTTTTATTATATCTAATTCAATTTAGACTAGCGTATAACTTTAAGGAACAGGTTATGATCCAAGGATATAGGCCATGCTCTCTAAGATAGATTATATTTTTATTGATTAAATATTAATTATAGTATATTAAAAAGAATACCAGCTGTCATATAAGAGATCAATTGAGATCTTGAGAATCCATCTCCATACTTACAAATCCACTATAATTAATTTACTATTTATTTACTTTTTTAATTAATTTAAGTAGTCTTTTAATTAATCAACTTTTAAGTAATCTTAGTCTTGCTTTTAATCTATTATTTAAACATAATTAATATGATCCTTGAGGATACGATTTTGACTCATCTTATATATATAATAGTGAGTTAGATTTTATTTTTAGCCGTCTATGATAGCAATCACCCAACCTCAGTGGAATGGGCCTTCCTTAAGTGCTTGATCTTGGCTTTAGGACTCTTGACCTCTGCTTGGGCCTCCTAGATGGCCCTTGAAGCCTCAATTTTGCAGAGGTTTATCACCTTCGCATAAGTGAATAAATGATGTCCCAGCTGCAAATGGCAAGTTATGAGTTATAACTCATGAGGTTTGTTTATACCCAACCAAACGTAAAAGAAAAGGCTGATTAACTCTGATAATTACCATAGATGCACCAATAAAGTATTAATTTATAAATTATTTCTTTTATTTTTTAAAATTAATATTTTTATTTATTACTTTTAGAAAATATGATTACCAATAGAAAGAGCTCATTTTTTGATTACAATGAAATAAATTTGGAGCCAATTCAATTTAAAACGGACCCGATATAAATTTTTTTAAAAAAAAAAAAATGGCTCAGTCGGCTCGTCCAGCCAAACTGGCACACTCAGCTAAGCCATCGAAAACCACTCAGTCGGCATGCTAGCTAGCCAGCCTAGCTAGAGAAGCTGGCCCGCAAGCTAGCCTATGCGTAGTAGCCCATTAGGCCGTTGGTGCATAGTAAACCGATCAATCGATCCACGAAACTAGGCACAGGCTACTAGCTTAGCAGAAGGTGGTGAATCATCGACCGCCACATGGTGGACCTAGACCCTTATAGGGTTCAAGAAAAATATCATGGGGTCTATAGGGTATTTTGGTCATTTCAAGTGGCAAAGGCACGGCGATTGGGCGGAGTCCATAGAACACCCAGTCCACGCAGTCCACATAAATAGTATTGTGCCATTGGATAGCTTTGGACACTGCCGACATTATTCCAGTGGTCGAGATTGATTCAAAGTTTGATTCGAAGACTCCTAGCCTTATTTCGCACGATCTATGGCCCAGATCTCCTCTAGAGCACGATCGTGTGGCTATGGTCATTCTCAGTTGAAATCAGATGGCTAGGGTCTTTTCTTGAATTGATTCGAATTCGCCCAACCTCCCTCAGTGCGATCCAATAGTTCACAAAGCTCCAGTGCTTGATCCAATGGCTAGATCTCATTCAAAACTTGATCGGATGGCAGACAATAGGTCTTAACTTGATTAGAGCACCCAGAAATGCAATTGATAGCCTAGATCTTCTAGATCAACTCCATCCAATGGTCAGGACTTAATTTGATTGAAATTGGGTTGGTTAAATGAGCTTTTAGGCAATTTTTGGACCGTTCAATCCAGATTTAATAGCTAGAACACCAAGCTTCACCTAGAACTTGAAGAAATGCATCTAGACGGTGTTTTAGTTTGATTTTCTCCAGGATTTCTTCCAGAATGCCGATCGAACTCTACGTTAGTCTATATTGGCAAATAGCGCTTCAACACTCTATAAAAAGGACCTCAAGCATCCAGAATCAAAATATCTTCGATCAAAGAGAGGAAAAGGTATAAAGTGGGAGCCATGCTTGAGTTAAAGGCTGCTTCAAGGCAATAGGTGCTACAAAGAATAGTTGTCTCCTACGCCATCTTTACACCGACTCCAATATGAGATTAAGGTTAGATCCAAAGAAGAAGAAGAAGGAGATACGAGCATGCTTTAAAGAGTACGAAGGAAGAGAAGTCCACAAACCATCTTCCCGATGAGGCTATGCAGATCCACTTCAATCCTTTATTACTATTTTATTTATTTATTTTTGATTATTTTTAATTTCTTGTATTTAAATTTTGAACTTTAAATTAATGTAAATTTCTTTTATGCACTTTAAATTCATGTTTTTTTATTTTTGCTGCAAATTTAAATTCATGCTTTTTATTTTTATTGCAAATAGATGTTAAGATCTAACTAGTAGATCTTTATACCAAGTTTATTTTTCCATATTATTTAATTTTTACTTTTTATTTTATTTTCTGACATCAACTTTGATTTCAAAATTCTTTTTTTTCTTTCTATAAAATTAAAAATTTAAAACTAAAATACTATCTTCTCTATGGATTCGACCCGACTCACTACAATCTACATATTTTTAATTATTTTTAAAAATCAAAATTAAATTGATAAACATGATGTCTTAATGATAATATCATGCTCTTATCAAGTTTTTGACATTGTTGCCAAAGAAGGCACGGACATTAAAGTTTTTGATCTCATTAATTTTTTTAATAAATAAATTATAAATAAAATTTTTAATCTTTTTATTTTTTTATAAATATTGCTTACTATTTTTTTCTTATTTATTTTGTAGAAAAAAAGAGCAAAAAAATTAGGACAAGGAGGAAAGCTTCCAAATTTGCTTGGTAAGATCAATCCTAACCCTAGACATTTTTTTATTTATTTTATTTTTAAATTAATTTAAAAATACTCATTTAAACCAAATTAAAAGCTTCATAATAAGAGTAGAAATCCTAATTACTTAGAGCATCCATTATATTAGATTTATTTTTATTTTTTATTTTTTTTTTAGTGATCGTTGGAGATAATATGAGCATCTCAAGTTTAATTAATTTCATGTATCTAATTTAGTTACATAGAACCTCTTGTTTGAAAGTGATTGTGTATATTCATCTTAAATTAAATTAAGAGCAACATCCATTAATCAAGATAAGATGGAGATTTAATCACCCTTCTTTGGCCCACAAACAACCAACCAGCATCCTGCATTGACCTAAGCCTTTAATTCTAAAATCAATTAGACATCGGTCTTAGAAACTTGAGCTCATTAGGATAAAAAATTTTAAAAGTTGGATCAGATTAGGATTAGTCAGTTTGACCGATATTTAAGGCAAGTGGTTCAGAAAAAATATTTCGAAGGAAGGTGGCTACTTAATTGATTCCATTAACTTATCTGGCCAAGATAATTAGTATCTAAGACAAGCAACGAAGGGACTCCCACCAACCTTATACTTACCTGGCCAGTTGAGTGGCTGATCTTACACTTAGAGGGCTTGAAGGTGACCTTAGCAATTAGGAGCTACCTAGATCTAGGACAACTCTTAGTCAGAATTATTTGCCTAACTTGATTGCTAACTAAAACATCAAACCTAATTAAACCTAATTTTTCTCTTTTTTCTTAGTTCTAGGACTTCTTAGTTTTTCTTTTTTAGAACTCTTCTCTCTTTTTTCTTCTTTTCTCCATCAAAAATAAATTAAAATAAAATAAAAATAAATTAAATCAAACTAAATAAAATTATAAAAAAAATTATAAAAAATAATAAAAATTTTAAAAAATAATTAAATAATTAAAAAAATCTAAAAAAATTCTAAACTACATGTTAGGGTTACACTAATACATGCACGGTAGGATATCATTTTTTCTGATATAGTTGAACCTAATCATAAAATTAAATGGCTGAACCATATTAAATTCAATAATCAAATGGCTGAAAATTTTACAAAACCACCTAGATAGATGAAGGAATACTTTATTCCTTCTACTTATAATCTATCGACTTGTATCCAATTACCTAAATCCATGCTATTCACTATGAGATCAAGCCGACTATAATCTAAATGCTCCCATCATTCTATGAGAGCATCAATGAAGATCCTTATAAGCATCTGGATAAATTTTTAGAAATTTGCTCTACGACAAAAATCCAAAATTTGACTAATGATGCTCTTAGACTAATTTTATTTATTTTTTACTAAAATATAAAGCCAAGTATTGACTTGGTATAATAGGAAGACCAATACAAACTTGGGCTGAATTGCAATATGAATTTTTTAAGAAATTTTATCCCATAGATCAAACCAACATCATGAGGCGAGCTATCACTGGATTTGCTCAGCTTCCAGAAGAACAAAATCATGAGTCATAGAAAAAATTTAAGAAACTTCTTAGAAAATGCCCACATCGTGGTCTATCTAAGTGGCAAATTATTCAAGCTTTCTATGAAAATTTAGGAGACCAATATAGATAGATGATAGATACATCTTATGGAGGTGCATTCATGAACAAGAGTGAGGATGAAGCCTATGTCTTATTTGAAATCTTGACTAAAAACTCAATCAACCATGCTTCATTATCATTCTATCAAAAGCGGGCAGAAATCTATGAACATTCAAAATCTAGTTCTAAAATTGATTTGAACTTGATAAACATAGTGGACCTTCTTGTCTAGAAATTAGTTCAAGTCCTAACCCTAGGTCAACAAACTCCTGCATAATTCATATCATCTTTTAATTATCAGAAGATTTGTTCTATCTATGCAAGCCCTACCCATCATGTGAGTGAATGTCCTATGACTGCATAATTTTCATCTTTCATTTATGAATAAGTTCAAGCTGCTCAAGGCTACTCCAAACTGGTTAACGATCTTTTTTTAAATTCATATAACCTAGATTAGAGGAACCACTCTAATTTTCTTGGATACCTCAACAGACTTTGGCTCAAATCCAAATTCCACCTATGTAGAACTATCAAAATAGGCCCCAATACCAGAACTATGCCTATAATAGTGGTCAGCTTAGTCAATCCACCCAGCCATTATATTATAATCAGCCATCATACCCATCTTCTTAACAAATCAATCTAGTCGATGATAGGTTTAATCAACTTCAACAACTGATTCTGACTCAACAATAATCTATCGTCAGGCTAGATGCTTAAATAGGATAATTAACTGAGTCTAGCATGAGGAGAGAATTAGGTTAATTACCAAGCCTACCAATTGCAAATCTCATAAACAATCCACCTATTATCTATCAATCAATTGAACCAAATTATCAATCTTATGTCCCACCTAAGAATTTCTAATTTGAGAATGCCAAAGTAATTTCTAAACTTAAAAGTTATAGGATTCTTATGGACCCATATCAACACTAGGTAAGAGAGGCTAGTATTGATGCTAAACCAAATAAAAATATAGAAGAAGATGTTAGTGCCGAAACTAACCATATAAAAGAACCTAAGCTAGAAATTAGTATTGATGCTGATTCTAATATGAGTAAGATAAATAAAGGAAAGAAGAGAATAGATGATTTATCCAAGATATATAAACTTAAAATCCTATTCCCTTCAGTCTTAGAAGTCGGTTCTTCTTATAAAAATCAAGGGGTATGCAATGAAGTGTCAATGGAGTTGTTTAATCAAGATCATATTAAATTACTTCCATAACTAAAGCCATCTTTAGTCATCCTTCTAGTATCCATTGCATCAAACTTATCTTCTAGTCTAAAAACTCAATATATGAGAATTTTAGAAGAACAAATAGGAGAAATTTTTGATAAACAAGGATCTGAGAATGGGATCACAAACTATGTCTTATAATTAATAATAAATATATCAATAAAAAAATTATAAATTATCTTTCTAAGATTGGCAATCCAAAATCATTAAAATTTATCAATCCAATATTTGATACAGAATATGTAAGCTGCCTTGTGTCTGATTGAAGATGGTAAACTTTATGCTTATTAGGAGGCAACTTAATATTTAATTTTTTTTACATCTAATTTATTTTTTTAGTTTATTTTTTTAAGATATTTTGAATAAGTTAGAGAAAAAGTAAATTTTCTAGACCTATGTTGGATAGAGAACATATTGAGTCAGATGTATTCTTTTCTATTCTTTATTATATCCATTATTTTTTCTTCTTCATTGAGGATAATATTGATTAAGTTAAGCAAAAGAATAATAAAATTTTAATTTTTTTTTAAAATTCTTGAAGAAGTTAGTATTTAGCATTTAGACATCTAATTACGCTTAAGAATCAAGTTAAAGTAAGCATTTTTTAAAAAAAATTGATGCATAGATCAAAAAATTTGTGAGATATTGAGGAACCAAGTATTAAAATAATTCAATAAAGAGTTAAGTCTAGAACATAAATTTTTTTTCTTTGAGCACTTCTAATTTTTTTCTAGTAGCATCAAAGAAGAATCTACTTTTTATGGGCTTATGTAGGATAACTATATATTTTTTTATAAAAAATTATTAAATAAAATAATTTTTAAGTACTTTTCATTGAGCAACCGATCCTCTTTGCCTAAGCAAGCATTAAGTTTTGCGTCAAAAGATGGAAAGAACAAAGAAGCTCATTATAAAGTTAGTCTTAACTCATAACTTGTTTGATTCAAGCTAGTAAGTTCGAGAGATATTTTATACTTAGTGTCCTAAAGCCAACTGATTTGAAAGTCATTGACCCAAGACTCGTTACATGAATCAAATAGAAAGCTTAAGAATTTAAGATATTAAATAGTGGTACAATGTTAAAATAAAAAAATGCATTGATTTTTCATCGAGTAACTGAATCTCATTGTCTAAGTAAGCAATGATATTTACATCATAAAGTGGATAATATAAATAAAAAAATATCAATAAATTAAGGATGGAAGTAACAATATACTTTGCCTATATGAAAGTTTAGATGATTCAGAGATTAAGGTAGGGATAATTTAAAAAAAGTTCAGAAAAATTTAATGTTCTTCACTTAATTTTAATATTGGTAAGTACTAATACATTGACGACATACCTCACTTAAGCTCTACTAAACATCAATGGCCATTTTAAAAATTGCTTAGTAAAATTTGAAACTCTAAAGTTAAAAGATATCTAAAACTAATTTTTTTTTTTACTTAAGGACGAGCAAAGCTTAAGTTGGAGGGTATGATAATTACCATAAATACATCAATAAAATATTAATTTATAAATTAATTTATTTTTATTTTTAAATATTAATATTTTTGTTTATCATTTTCAAAAAATATGATCATCAATAGAAAGAGCTCATTTTTTTGATCATAATGAAATAAATTTGAAGCCAATCCAATTTAAAACGGACCCAATATAATTTTTTTAAAAAATATAAAAATAGAAATGGCTCAATTGGCTTATTCAGTTTAGTCGGTGTGCTCAACTAAGCCATCAAAAATAGCTCAACTGGTGTGCTAGCTAACCGGCCCGCAAGCCCACGAGCCCACGTGTAGTAGCCCATTAGGCTATTGGTGCACAGTAAACCGATCGGCCTGTCCATGAAACAGGCACAGACCGCCAGCTCAATAGAAGGCGGTGAATCATCAGCCACCATGTGGTGAACCTAGACCCTTAAAGGGTTCAGGAAAAATATCATGGTGTCTATAGGGTATTTCGATCATTTTAGGTGGCAAAGGCATGCGACAATTGGGCGGAGTCCACAGAACACCCGATCCATGCGGTCCATATGAATAGTGTTGCACCATCGAATGGCTCCGAATGCTATCGACATTGATCTGATGGTCAGAATTGATTCAAAGTTTGATTTGAAGACTCCTAACCTTATTTCGTAAGATCTAACGACCCAGATTTCCTTTAGAGCATGATCGTGCGGCTATGGTCGTTCCTGGTTGAAATTGGATGGCTAGGGTCTTTTCCTGATTTGTCTCGAATTCACCCAACCTCCCTTAGCAAGATTTGATGGTTCATAATGTTCTAGTGATTGATCCAACAACCAAATCTCATTCAAAACTCAATCTAATGGTAGATGATAGCTCTTAACCTGATTCAAGCACCCAGAAATGCAATTGATGGCCCAAATCTTCCAGATCAACTCCATCTGATGGTTAGAACTTAATCTTACTGAAATTGGGTTGATTAAATGTGTTTTTAGGCAATTTTTGGACTATTCAATCTAGATTTAACAGCTAGAACACCAGGCTTCACTCAAAACTTGAAGAAATGCATCCAAACAGTGCTTTAGTTAGATTTTCTCCAGGATTTCTTCCACAAATGCCAATCAAACTCTACCTTAGTCCCATATTGGCTGATAGCAAAGGTCTTTCCTCTCCAACATGTTAGATATATGTGCCCTAGAAGCCAGAATTGGCTGACACTTGTAATACACTTCTAGGGGCAAAATTATAATTTTGACTATAATTAATGAAATGGGTTATTTTCTATCACACATGTGTATTTAGTGTCTGTGATACATCCTTTGAGTTAATGGTAATGATAATTCATATTTTCAAGAGTTGAAAATTTAAGACATGAATAATCATTATTAACTCATAAACAGCTCCCGACCATAGGATCATCACGAGGATGGTGATTGATCCAGAAGGTTGGTGTACGATCGCTTCTCTTTAGTAGATGAATCTTGAGTCTACAGTGTGGAGACACCGGAGCGAGAGTACAGGTACTCGTTAGAGAACGAGAGCACTGAGCGTGACCACCTCGAGTAGTCATTAGGAAGTCTACCTTCTCGTCAATGACTGACTCGATGCTGCAGTAGTGTGTCTGGTTCTTTGACCTGAGATGCATCGGAAGTTCACCTTGAGGGTGTTATAGTTTGACTACACCATTACTCAGTCTCCTAGCCATATGGAACCCTGAGGTGTATGTTGGCTGTGACATGTTCATTGTAGGAACTGGATTGCATCAAGATGGGATCTATCTACCTCGGTGGTAGAGGAGTAGCCCTATGATGATCATGAGAATCAAGTCCAGAAATTCATGGCCATGGTAGAGTGAAATAATAGAAAGAGTTTCTATTTAGATTTTCACATTGGACTCGAATGGAATGATTACATCATATGACAGAGACTAGGGTTTGACGAGTTCACCTTAACCCTAATCTGATCGGAGCTCAAGATAGAAGAACTGAATCACACAGGTAGCTGCACCAAGAGGTTCGCATTCAGCTCTGATGGGTTGCCACCATATACTGCTAGGTGTCACTGGTGGATTTTGGGAGCAATTAGAATGATTTAGATGATCTATCATTCTAGCTGTTCGAATCAGAAGAGTTCTGATCCATCGAAAGGAGTTTCGATGATATCTATGATAGAGATCATGACATATCCCATTACCATACAGAACTGAACCTAACTGGATCACACAAACAAGGGTTTGAATCTGGTGATCATCAATTGAACTGATCTAGTTTAATTGATCTGAATGAGATTCAATTAGGTTCAAGAAAATCGTGCTAGCACTCGATTGAACCTAACGTTCTTCTTTTACTATCATAAATAAGTTGTCCTGACTGAGCCAAAGGAGTTTGTGCTCAATCAGAGGCCTTCATATGGTCTGACTGGAGGTTATCCAAGTCAAAATAGGTTGTCTTATTTGTAAGACATTACCTGCCATTTTTGGTCACCTGCCATTTCTTATTCTTTGACTTTGGTCAAAAGTCTACCTTTGACTGGTCAAACGTTGACCATTGACCCTTTGACTTTTGACCACATGTCATGCACCTATTGGAGAGCTGGTGGGGGCCTGTCCCCCTGCCAGAACCTGGCAAGGAGAAGGGCGCACGCCAAGGGTGGCGTGAGCCCAAGTAGGAGGCACCTAGGAGTCCTTGTTGGACAAGGACTCCACCTCCCTTTTGGATTCCAATCAGAGTTCTACTAAGAATCCAGTTTGACTGGTCTTAGGCACCCTCTAAGGAGGAATCCAGGGGTCTCTATTCCAACCAATCAGATTTAGATCTGATTTCACAAAGGGTTGTGATTGGTTGAGAGGAAGAGGAGTTGGATCACAAGAGGTCTATAAATAAGACCCTGCGCCCAACTCAGATTCTATGCGAATGCAATTCAATTGAGAAACCCCACGCCCCAAGGCTGCCTCTCCCCTCCTTCTCCATGCCATAGTCTCTTCTCCCCTTGCTCTCCACGTCCAAAAGAGTTTTGGACTTAGGTTGGTGCGATTCAGATCAAGGAAAGGCGATCAAAAGCAAGAAGGCTGCGCTGCTGCAAAAGGACGACTGCAGATCTTCAAAAGAGTTTTGAAGATCCTCCAGATCTGATTTTTGGAGATGTGATAGAGAAGAAGAGGATCTCCAGATCCAACCCGAGTGGATACCGGTAGAGGCCAGGCGCTTGCGTGGCTAGATCCAGAACCTTCCGCTGCAATTAGGATCATCTACAGGGTAATAGGATTACCCAAATCAGGTAAATTAAATTTGATTTAATTTATCTTATTTTATTTTATTTATTAAAATAATAAGAATTAGATTTAAAATATATCAAGATCTGATTGAGATCAAGAGAAAATTTTTGAAATATATCTCTTGATCTGATCAGATCTGGACGAACCTGGATCGGGAAATCAGGATTTCCCTTCAACTGGTATCAGAGCCATGGTTCTAAAATTGTTTAGATCTGATTTTAATTTTATTTTAATTAGAAAATAAAGTGATTTCAGATGTCACATGAGATGTGATCAGATCTGAAATTAGAAAAAATTAAAATTAAATGATTTGGATCTAAGAACATGAAGATATGCATGACTAGTTCTAGAATAGAATAGTTCTATAGAATAGTTTTGCATGTCTTTGATTTAATCTGATTAAATCATATTTTAGATCTTCTTATTTACTATTTTTTTATATTATAAGTGTTATAATAACATCTGATAAACAGCAAATAAAAATTATTTAATTTTAAATATCATATGAGATATGATTGATGCATGTCTAGACTAGTTGTAGAATAGTTCTACATAATTGTCTAGATTAGAATTTATTTTGATTAGATCAATTTAAATCTAATTTTTTAGATTATTATGTGATAATTTAGATCTGAAAACATGCATGATTATGATACATGAGATGTATGCAAAATATGCCATGATTAGATCTACTTTGTATATGAGATATATGATATAGATCTATACTATTTTGTAGTATTGAATGTTCCTGATTAAGGCGTTCCTCTTGGCCGTCCGGTCATAAGAATGAAGAAGGGTTTAAAGGCCCTCTCTTTCCATTCGATGGGGTGTTCTTATGACGTGTAGGGGTGCTGCGTGTTCGTCCTTAATCAGAAACCCAAAACTTACTTTCTGCAAAACCCTAGATCCTGAAACCCTAGGATTTATTGTGCATATTTTATTTATGAACCCAACTTAATTAAGAATTAAGTTTATGGAATATTAATTAGGTCTAAAATTGAGAATTTCAGATCTAAGACATATTCATAATACTGGGTTCGGGCTTGGGTAGCTCAATTAGGTCTAAGCGGTTGATCAAACCGAATCAAGAGTTGGTTAGATGGGATCAACAATGCTTAAATTGACCAGCCTAATAGGATTAAGTCTGGGTCAAGATCGAGTCACGATCAAGCAAGACCTAATTAGGCTCAGAGGTTAGAGTCTGGATTGTAGGCTAACCCAATTGGTTCTGACTCAACAATTTGGTGTCTAAGGTAAGTTTGGCACATACGACCGACTGGTTTTTAATTGGAAGCTACTCGACCTGAATGCGTTCTTGTACGAGTTAATGGCATATTCCTTCCACCGGTCTCACTTACCTGGCCATATCTGTTGACACAGTTCTGATCTGAGGTGGTCAATAATCCGAGCTAACCCATGCCACTAGGTTAGTCATAATTGTTATGACTAAGCCAAGTCTAGTTTAATGAGACCTGAATCAATTCTCCCTAAGAAAAGATTAAGTCTGAGGTCTTCCACCATTGTAGATGTGCGGGCCCTTCCCGGGGTTGATTGTTCTCGGCTGGATACAGTGGCTCAGTTGCACCGGGAAGACGCAACCATGTCTATTAGGCATTGGATGCTATGGACTGGAGGATGAGTTGGGCTCAATATTTTGGATACGGTGAGAGACTCAATTAGGAACCCAGTCTATGCAAATGGTGGGTCTGACTTAACTAAGGAGTGGATCAATATTTTCGGATACGGTGAGATTCATGAATTAGAGACCAAGTTTGGGTGCACCATGATTAGAGAATCATTGAACAAGAGTTGTTCACTCATTGGCTAACCCATCACCAATAACTGTTAGGTGAGGTGATGAGTCAGTTGGTGAGACCGCACCACCCACTAGAAATCATCAATCGCGGAGATTTTTGCATCTCTACAGAGGGAGTGTAGGGATCCGAGAAAATAGTGGGAAGCTAATTTGTTTAAAAATAAAATCCCTAAATAAATTGGTCAAGTCAAAATTACAGTATCTAACTAGAATCTTTGACTCTCTATAGGAATATGTCTGCGTCCAACCCATTGGCACGTATCCTAGGACACACATAGACTGACTGGACCCAATTATAAAGATTGGCTCAGGAACTACAAAATTATTTTGGGTTTCAGAGAAGTTAACCATGTTTTGGACCTAGGACCCTCCACCTTACCAGCTCGTCCATCCACTGAACAGAGAGCGTCTCTGGAAAAATGGATTGACAAAGATAATAAGGCCAGATACTTACATGTTGGGCTCGATGTCTGATGAGCTCCAAGCGCCAACATGAAGGATATCGGGACTGCTCGCCAAATGTTGGCTCACCTGCAGGAGATGTTTGGTGAACAGAGTCGCGCAGCCAAATATCAAGTCACAAAATGACTTTTTAAGGCTAAGATGCGTGATGGGCAGTCAGTCCAAGATCACTGTCTGACAATGATCAAGGACATGGAAGAGCTTGAGAAGCTCGGTGTGAAGTTGGACTTGGATCTACAGAACGATATTATTCTGCAATCCTTGACTGATGCATATGGGCAATTCATCATGAATTACCACATGCATAAACTTCAGAATTCCTTGGCCGAGTTAATGAATATGCTGGTTACCGCTGAGCTTTCTATGAAAGGTTCTAAAGGCTCAGTTCTTGCTATGGAATGGACTTCTTCCAAAAGAAAGTCTTATGGAAAGAAAAAGAAGTCTGTGAAAAAGCAAAAGGTGGAAGGATCAAAGAAGAAGAAGGCAGAACCGAAGAAGAAGGTCGATGTCAAAGGAAAGTGTTTCCATTGCAATAGCGACAGCCATTGGAAGCGGAACTGCCCTACTTACCTGGCCACCCTGAAGAACAAGAAGGAAGGTCCTTCTGGAGGTATGCTCGTTATTGAGTCTAACCTTACGGTTTCTTCTGCATCCAGTTGGGTGCTTGACTCTGGTTCTAGTGCTCATCTGTGCACTTCTATGCAGGGTCTTGAGGATAGCAGGAGGCTGAGGGATGGAGACATGATCCTACGCATCGGTAATGGAGCAAGAGTTGCTGCAGTAGCCGTGGGAACATACCCTCTTGCGATTACCATCTGGTTTAGACTTAGTTTTAAAAGACTGTTATTATGTGCCTGCAGCTAGCAGGAATTTGATTTCTGTTTCATGCTTAGCACAAGAAGGTTATGTGATCACCTTCTTTAAGGACCATTGTAACATTCTTTATGAAAGAAATAAAATTGCAAATGGTTTCCTTATTAATGGTCTTTATCAGCTACATATTGATGTACCTGTTCTAACTATCGAGCAAAACGTGAATGCCAAACGACCTAGGGATAGTCCAAATGATAGATATCTATGGCACCTGAGATTAGGTCATATAGCAGAAGATAGGATTAACAAATTGGAGAAAAATGGGCTATTGAGTCCATTGACTTTCGAGTCATATCCAACTTGTGAATCTTGTCTTCAAGGCAAAATGACTAAACTCCCTTTTGTTGGACATGGGGAGAGGGCCACAGATCTCCTTGCCCTAGTACATACTGATGTGTGCGGCCCATTCGATGTGCCGGCTAGAGGCAATTTTGTCTACTTCATTACCTTTACCGATGATCTGTCTAGGTATGGGTATGTGTATCTTATGAGACACAAGTCTGAAGCTTTTGAAAAGTTCAAAGAATTCAGACATGAAGTAGAAAAACAAACTAGAAAACCCATTAAGGTTCTTCGATCAGATCGAGGAGGTGAATACCTTAGCCGAGAATTCCTAGACTATCTTAAGGAAAATGGCATAGTCTCTCAATGGACTCCACCAGGAACACCTCAACTCAACGGGGTTTCAGAATGGAGAAATCAGACTCTATTGGATATGGTTCGATCCATGATGAGCTTCACAGACCTTCCTGATTTTCTTTGGGGACACTCATTGTTAACTTCAATCTATTCTACTGAATAGGGTTCCCTCTAAAACCGTTCCTACCACACCGTATGAGATATGGCACGGTAAGAAACCAAGTCTGAGTCATCTCAGAATTTGGGGTTGTCCGGCTCATGTCAAAAGACAACAAGCGGACAAGTTAGAGTTTAGGTCCTTTAGAGCTCGATTCATAGGATATCCTAAAGAGTCATTAGGATACTATTTCTACATTCCAGAAGACCACAATGTGATTGTGAGTCGACATGCCATATTTCTTAAAAAATAGTTTATTCAAGATAGTGGCATTGGAAAGCAGATTAAGCTTGATGAGAAAGTCTCACAAGCAGAACGAGCTAAGGACCAAGTGGAACCAAATCAGGTTGAGCCAATAAGAACACTACCTCCTCCACCTCGTAGATCGGAAAGAGTTTTCCCATCCCCCTGAAAGATACTTAGGTATTATTTCAGAGGATGTAGAGGAAATGTTCCTCGTAGGTAATGGTGCTCATGGTGATGATCCCAAAACCTACAATGAGGCGATATCAGATATCGACTCCGAGAAATGGCTTGAGGCAATGAAGTCAGAAAAGATCGACTTCGATGCACTCAAACCAAGTCTGGACCTTGGTAGATCCACCAGAAGGTATAGTACCTATTGGGTGTAAATGGATCTTCAAGAGAAAGATTGGTGCAGATGGGAATGTGGAGACATTCAAGGCTAGACTAGTGGCAAAAGGTTATAGTCAACGTGAAGGCATTGACTATCAGGATACCTTTTTCCCCGTGTAGCTATGCTAAAATCCATCCACACATTGCTTGCTATTGCAGCCTATTTCGATTATGAAATATGGCAAATGGACGTGAAAACGGCATTCCTAAATGGATATCTTGAGGAAGATATCTATATGGAACAGCCGCTAGGTTTCACATCCAGTGATACTGATCACAAGGTTTGCAAGCTGCAAAGGTCCATATATGGACTTAAGCAAGCATCTCGGAGCTGGAACACTCGTTTCAATGATGTGATCAAAAAGTTTGGTTTCATCAAAAATGAAGAGGAACCATGTGTTTTCAAAAAGGGTCAGTGGGAGCGCTGTTGTCTTCCTCGTATTGTACGTGGATGACATCCTCCTTATTGGGAATGATATTCCCATGTTGACATCAGTCAAGATTGTGGTTGTCCAAGGAATTCTCCATGAAAGACCTAGGTGAAGCATCCTTTATTCTAGGAATTAAGGTCTATAGGGATAGACCCGAATAGGATGCTAGGACTTTCACAGAAGATGTACATAGAGGAAGTACTAAAGAGGTTTAGTATGGAAAACTCTAAGAGGGGATTAATACCCTTCAGACATGGTATTCATCTTTCCAAGAAGATGTGCCCCAGCACACCTGAGGAAATAGAACGCATGAGCAAGATCCCTTATGCTTCTGCAATAGGGAGCCTCATGTATGCCATGCTATGTACACGACCTGATATAGCCCATGCTGTGAGTGTCACAAGCAGATATCAGTCAAATCCAGGTGAAGAACACTGGACTTCTGTGAAATGTATCCTTAAGTACTTGAGAAGAACTAAGGATATGATGTTGGTCTTTGGTAATGGAGAACTCCAAGTTCAAGGATACACAGACTCGGACTTCATGTATGATATAGATGATCGAAAGTCGACATCTGGAAGTCTGTTTGTGTGCAATGGTGGAGCTGTCAGCTGGAAGAGTTCCAAGCAAACTGTGATAGCAGATTCCACCATGGAAGCAGAATATATAGCTGCATCAGAGGCTGCAAAGGAAGCATTCTGGTACAAGAAGTTTGCTACAGAAATTGGAGTAATGCCATCAGATGCCATTCCTCTTTACTGCGACAACAATGGCGCCATAGCCCTTGCTAAGGAGCCGAGGTCTCACCAGAAGTCCAAGCACATTGAGCGGCGATATCATCTCATCCGCGATTACCTTGAGAAAGGTTACGTTGAGGTCAAGAGAGTCAACTCCGCAGATAATGTGGCAGACCCACTTACAAAGCCGTTGGGCCAGCAGAAGATCGAAGCCCACCTTGAGAAGATGGGACTTAGACTTATAGCCAATTGGCTTTAGGACAAGTGGGAGATTGTTAGATATATGTGCCCTAGAAGCCAGAATTGGCTGACACTTGTAATACACTTCTAGGGGCAAAATTATAATTTTGACTATAATTAATGAAATGGATTATTTTTTATCACACATGTGTATTTAGTGTCTGTGATACATCCTTTGAGTTAATGGTAATGATAATTCATATTTTCAAGAGTTGAAAATTTAAGACATGAATAATCATTATTAACTCATAAACAGCTCCCGACCATAGGATCATCACGAGGATGGTGATTGATCCGAAGGTTGGTGTACGATCGCTTCTCTTTAGTAGATGAGTCTTGAGTCTATGGTGTGGAGACACCAGAGCAAGAGTACAGGTACTCGTTAGAGAATGAGGGCACTGAGCGTGACCACCTCGAGTAGTCATTAGGAAGTCTACCTTCTCGTCAATGACTGACTCGATGCTACAGTAGTGTGTCTGGTTCTTGAACCTGAGATGCATCGGCAGTTCACCTTGAGGGTGTTATAGTTTGACTACACCATTACTCGGTCTCCTAGCCATATGGAACCCTGAGGTGTATGTTGGCTATAGCATGTTCATTGTAGGAACTGGATTGCATCAAGATGGGATCTATCTACCTCGGTGGTAGAGGAGTAGCCCTATGATGATCATGAGAATCAAGTCCTAGAAATCCATGGCCATGGTAGAGTGAAATAATAGAAAGAGTTTCTATTTAGATTTTCACATTGGACTCGAATCGAATGATTACATCATATGACAGAGACTAGGGTTTGACGAGTTCACCTTAACCCTAATCTGATCGGGGCTCAAGATAGAAAAACTGAATCACACAGGTAGCTGCACCAAGAGGTTCGCATTCAGCTCTGATGGGTTGCCACCATATACTGCTAGGTGTCACTGGTGGATTTTGGGAGCAATTAGAATGATTTAGATGATCGATCATTCTAGCTGTTCGAATCAGAAGAGTTCTGATCCATCGAAAGGAGTTTCGATGATGTCTATGATAGAGATCATGACATATCCCATTACCATACAGAACTGAACCTAACTGGGTCACACAAACAAGGGTTTGAATCTGGTGATCATCAATTGAACTGATCTAGTTCAATTGATCTGAATGAGATTCAATTAGGTTCAAGGAAATCGTGCTAGCACTCGATTGAACCTAACGTTCTTCTTTTACTATCATAAATAAGTTGTCCTGACTGAGCCAAAGGAGTTTGTGCTCAATCAGAGGCCTTCATATGGTCTGACTGGAGGTTGTCCAAGTCAGAAATAGGTTGTCTTATTTGTAAGACATTACCTGCCATTTTTGGTCACCTGCCATTTCTTGTTCTTTGACTTTGGTCAAAAGTCTACCTTTGACTGGTCAAACGTTGACCATTGACCCTTTGACTTTTGACCACATGTCATGCACCTATTGGAGAGCTAGTGGGGGCCTGTCCCCCTGCCAGAACCTGGCAAGGAGAAGGGCGCACACCAAGGGTGGCGTGAGCCCAAGTAGGAGGCGCCTAGGAGTCCTTGTTGGACAAGGACTCCACCTCCCTTTTGGATTCCAATCAGAGTTCTACTAAGAATCCAGTTTGACTGGTCTTAGGCACCCTCTAAGGAGGAATCCAGGGGTCTCTATTCCAACCAATCAGATTTAGATCTGATTTCACAAAGGGTTGTGATTGGTTGAGAGGAAGAGGAGTTGGATCACAAGAGGTCTATAAATAAGACCCTGCGCCCAACTCAGATTCTATGCGAATGCAATTCAATTGAGAAACCCCATGCCCCAAGGCTGCCTCTCCCCTCCTTCTCCATGCCATAGTCTCTTCTCCCCTTGCTCTCCACATCCAAAAGAGTTTTGGACTTAGGTTGGTGCGATTCAGATCAAGGAAAGGCGATCAAAAGCAAGAAGGCTGCGCTGCTGCAAAAGGACGACTGTAGATCTTCAAAAGAGTTTTGAAGATCCTCCAGATCAGATCCAGATCTAATTTTTGGAGATGTGATAGAGAAGAAGAGGATCTCCAGATCCAACCCGAGTGGATACCGGTAGAGGCCAGGCGCTTGCGTGGCTAGATCCAGAACCTTCCGCTGCAATCAGGATCATCTACAGGGTAATAGGATTACCCAAATCAGGTAAATTAAATTTAATTTAATTTATCTTATTTTATTTTATTTATTAAAATAATAAGAATCAGATCTAAAATATATCAAGATCTGATTAAGATTAAGAGAAAATTTTGAAAATATATCTCTTGATCTAATCAGATCTAGACGAACCTGGATCGGGAAACAAGGATTTCCCTTCACAACACTCTATAAAAAGGACCCAAGGCATCCAGAATCAAACTATCTTTGATCAAAGAGAGGAAAAGGTATAGGGTGGGAGCCATGCTTGGGTTAAAGGCTCCCTCAAGATAACAGGTGCTGCGAAGAATAGCTATCTCCTATGCCATCTTTATGCCAACTCCAATCTGAGATCAAGATCAGATACAAAGAGAATGAAGAAGGAGATGCGAGCATACTCTAAAGAGTATGAAGGAAGAGAAGTCCACCAACTATCTTTCCGATGAGACTATGTAGATCCACTTCAACCCTTTGTTACAATTTTATTTATTTTTTATTATTTTTAATTTCATGTATTTAAATTTTAAACTTTAAATTAATGCAAATTTCTTTTATTCACATTAAATTCATGCTTTTTATTTTTGCTGTAAAATTAAATTCATGCTTTTTATTTTTATTGCAAGTAGATGCTAAGATCTAACTAGTAGATCTTAGTACTAAGTTTATTTTTTTACATCATTTAATTTTTACTTTTTATTTTATTTTTTGACTTCAACTTTATTTTTAAAAATCTTTTTTTTTCTTTTTTTATAAAATCAAAGATTTCAAAACTAAAATACTGCCTTCTCTATGGATTCAATTTAACTCACTATCATCTATGTATTTTTAATTATGTTAAGAAGTTAGAATTAAACTGATAAATATGGTATCTTAATGAAAATATCGTGCTCTTATCAACCTCGAGGAAGGCTGCATAAGAGTCCCTATGATAAGAGTTTAACTATTACATCATATAAGAAGTTAAAATGATGGAGAATATTGTAGATTATGGTGAGCATCTAATACTCCTGACTCTTCTATTTTTATTAGGAATAGATAGGATCGATTATGATTTTCATATGAAATAATCAAGAGAAAATAATTTCATGGATAAGGAATTATGGTATTTTAAGCAAAGATTAAGAGATCAAAGAAATTCATTATCTTGCGGATAGAAAGGAATCGTGAGGTTTAGGAGGCATAGTAAGTTAAGTTCATGCAATATTAGGCTTTTGAAGTCTTGGATAGAGTAGAGATATCTCTTGCAAACTAGTTTTGCAACCAAAATTGTCTAGAATGCATAATATCTTTCATGTTTCCATGCTAAGAAAGTTTGTTTCTAATCTAAATAATGTGGTAGTGTATGGGCCATTGTAAGTTCATGAAGACTTAACTTATCAAGAATTTTTCATCCAAATTATTCATTGAAAAGAGCAAGCAAGTTTCGAGGATGAAACTTTTTTTAAGGTAGAATGTAATAAGCTGATCCAAAAAAAGAAGGAAGCCTAAGACGAAGACTCCCAATGGGAGTCTTCTTCTCCCAGTGTCTAACCAAGAGAAGGACTCCTAGGGCTTTCAAAATCCTAGGAGATCCTCTATAAATTTCCTCCTCTCCCATCAAAGTACTCCACACCATGATGGCCCTCCACTGGCTTTCCTCCCTCCTCTTTCTCTCTTTTTTCTTCCACTGAAGCTATGGCCAACCGCTCTATGTCTACCTAAATTTCTCACTAGAGACCTCGCTGGAGCACAAGGTAAGCATGACCCATTCCTTCTCTCTTTCTTCCCCTTCTTTCTATGTCCCTAAGCATGACTGTCGGTCGTTGGGTTTACCAAAAAAGGGCCATGAATAAAATCTCTTTTTTCCTCTATTTTTTGACATTTTTTAAGATTTTTGCCAGCCAAACCTCATCACCGGCTGTCCCTTTCTCCGCCACCACCACCCATCATCGGCTGTCTGTGCCTTGCCATCCACCGCTAGTCTTCTGGCCAAGAACCATCACCCAACACCCTTCCCTATTCAGCAAAAAAAAAGAAAAAGAAAACTAGAAAAGAAAAAAAAGAAAGAAGAAGAAGAGAAGAGAAGAAAAGAAAAGAGAGAGAGATCCTTCTGGATCTCTCTCTCCTCTCTCTCCTTTTCTCTCTAAGATTTATCTCTACCCTCTTTTTTTTTCTCTCTATCAATTTATGAACCCTAGGTTGAACCTGAGATGAAAATAAGATGATCCAAATTTGCTTTGAAATTCATGCATAGATCAAATCCTAATTTGGTTCTAATCAAAAATTTATAGCATCTAATCACATTTAACCCATATTGAGTCACCCAGATATGACCTCTGATGATCTCGATCATGATTTACCTCTTCTAAAGGATGCAAAGATTCTCTCTCTACATTTTTCTCCTCACCTATTTTCTCTCTCTAAGAAGATCAAGGGACCCTAGTATTGAGCCATGTCTTTCTCTTCAAGGGATCCATGTTGACTCCAATAAGTGTTAGATATATGTGCCCTAGAAGCTAGAATTGGCTGACACTTGTAATACACTTCTAAGGACAAAATTATAATTTTGACTATAAATAATAAAATAGATTATTTTCTATCATAAATATGTATTTAATGTCTGTGATATATCCCTTGAGTTAATGGTAATGATAATTCTTATTTTCAAGAGTTAAAAATTTAAGACAAGAATTTTCATTATTAACTCATAAAATGCTCCTGACCGTAGGATCATCATAAGGATGGTGATTGATCCAAAAGGTTGGTGTACAATTACTTCTTTATAGTAGATGAGTCTCGAGTCTATGATGTAGAAACACCAGAGTGAGAGTACATGTACTCGTCAGAGAACGAGGGCACTGAGCATGACCACCTCGAGTAGTCATAAGGAAGTCTACCTACTCGTTGATGACTGACTCGAAGCTGCAGTGGTGTGTCTGGTTCTTTGACCTGAGGTGCATCGGTAGTTCACCTTGAGGGTGTTATAGTTTGACTATCCCATGACTCGATCTCCTAGCCATTCGGAACCCTGTGGTGTATGTTGGCTATAGCATGTTCATTGTAGGAATTGGATTGCACCAAGAGAGAATCTATCTACCTCAGTGGATGAGGAGCAGCCCTATGATGATCATGAGAATCAAATTCATAAGCTCATAACCATGGCAGAGTGAAATAATAGAAAGAGTTTCTATTAAGATTTTTACATTGGACTTGAATCGAATGATTAAATCATATGATAGAAATTACGGTTTGACGAGTTCACCTTAACCCTAATTTGATCAAGGCTCAAGATAGAAGAACTTAATCACATAAGTAGCTATACCGAGAGATTTATTTTCAGTTTTGATGGGTTGCCACCATATACTGCTAGATGTCACTGGTGGATTTTGGAAGCAATTAGAATGATTTAGATGATCGATCATTCTAGTTGTCTGAATCAGAAGAGTTCTGATCTATCAAAAAAAGTTTCAATGATATTGATGATAGAGATCACGATATATCCCATTATCATATAGAACTAAACCTAACTGAGTCACACAAACAAAAGTTTGGATCTAGATATCATCAATTAGACTAATCCAATTCAATTAATTTGAATTAGATTTAATTAGGTTCAAGGAAATCATGCTAGCACATGATTGAACCTAACGTTCTCCTTATATTACCATTAAAAGTTGTCTCGACTTAGCCAAATGAGTTTGTGCTCACTCAGGTACCTTTACTTGGTCTGACTGTCCAGGTCAAAAAAGAATTATCTTAATTTATGAGATAAATTTGAGACAACACCTGCCATTTTTCGTCACCTACTAATTCTTGTCCTTTGACTTTGGTCAAACGTTGATCTTTGACACTTAGACATCTGCCCATGTGTCATGCACTTGTTGGAGAGCAGATAGGAGCTTGTCTCCTTTCTAGAATTTGAAAAGAAGAGGGTGCATGTCTAGGGAGGTGTGCGCCCATGGATAGGGATGCTTGGAGTCCCATACGGATGGGACTCTAGGTTGCTTCTTGGATTCTACTTAGGTGACCCCTAGCTATAGACTTTGACCAGTCTTAGGTGCCATTTAAGGATGAATTAGTGGGGCTCTCATCTGATTGGATCAGATGATATCATCCCACTAATTAAATTTAGATTTGATTGTACAAAGCAACATGATTGGCCGGGATGATGTGGCATTGCATGGTGCAGCAGGGTCTATATAAACCTTATCTACGCCCAACTTTAAGAGAGTTCTCTCTTAGCCCACACCCCAAAGCTGCCCCTCTCCCTTCTCCATGCCATCTTTTGGTCCTCTCTCTCCTCTCCACATCTAAGAGAAGTTGGGTTCTAGTTTGGTGCAATCCAGACAAGAAAAAGCTGATGAGAAAGGAAGAAGGCAGCACTGCTGCAGAGACGATAGCAGATCTTCGAAAGGAGTTTTGAAGATCCTTCAAATCAGATCCTGATCTAATTTTTAGAGAGGTGATAAAGAAGGAAAAGATCTTTAGATCTAGTTTGAGTGGATACCGGTAGAGGCCAGATGCTTGCATGGCTAGATCCAGAATCTTAGGCAATCAGCAGGATCATCAAAAGGTAATCTAATTATCCAACATCAAGGTATAAATTAAATCAAATTTAATTTATTTTTATTTTTATTTATTAGATTAATAAAATTAGATCTGAAATATCTCAGATCTGATCTAGATACATGAGAAAAATTTTTGAAATATCTCTCTTGATTCGATCAAATCTGAACAAACCTGACCCAGGAAATCAGGATTTTTCCATGCCATGTATCAACCCTACTTTTGCTATGTTAAGCATCTTACAAATCCACTATTGATGAATCCTATTGATGTCAGACATACGTGCTCTTTTCACATGGATCAGCATGGCCACCAGTGATTAGTCAAGCAACAAGGGAGTACTTCTCAAAGATTTCTGCGAAAGCATGATCAAACAATTCAAGGAATAGAGAAGAAGAAGAAAAAAGATTTTTGGAAGAAAAGAACTTTTATTCAGTATATTTCAGCCTCATTACGACCTTGACCTATTTTCAGTATATATACTTTATAAAGGGTCAAGCTCAAGCTTATAGAAAAACTTTCCAAACTCAAACAACCCACATACACTAAATAATAACCCACAAAAACTGAATCGGCCCAATTTCAGACTGAGCTAGCTAACCTACGATTGGGTCGGCTCAATTCCAGACTAAGCCGACTCAGTTGTGTACCATGTCAATAGTCCAAAAATGCTGATTTTTGTTTGAATTTTCCTTTGAGACCCAACCGACCCAGTCCTGGACTAAGCCAGCCCAGTTCCCAACTTAGTCAGCTCAGTCTCAGGGTGAGCCGACCCAGTTTTTGAATTTTGCTAGGAGAGCTAATTTCTCTTTCGGCTCGCTCCCGTCTTCTCATGACCTATCTTCTCATATTTTTAGGACTTGAGAGCGCCACTTCTGAGCTCACATTCTCTACCTTGGTGCTTCCAAGTCCTTATGAATTTATCTCTTCTCAATAGACCCATCCGTGCCACACATCTCTAAAAGTTGTCTCTGAGGAGTACCTTTATGAGTGCATTAGACTGATTCTTTTTGGTATGGACCTTCATCAGTTCCACTTCACCTTTCTCCACTAGCTCTCTGATCCTATGGTACCTCACATCTATATGCTTTGTACGTGCATGATAGACTGGATTCTGTGCCAATAATAGAGTACTCTGACTATCACTGAATAGTGTAACCTTGCTCTGCTCCACCCCCAACTCATCAATCAGCCTCCTAAGCCAAAGGGCTTCCTTTGCAGCCTCCGTTATCCCAATGTACTTGACCTTTATGGTAGATAAGATCGTGATTGGCTAAAGGGTTGATCTCCAAGACACTGGTCCATCATATATGCAGAAGAGGTATCCAGTAGTAGACCTCTTTGTATCAAGATTACTAGCATAATTTGCATCAACAAACACTTTTAGAGGACCTAAACCTTCACACATCTTCATAGATTGTTCTCCAAAACCTCTCGACTACCCACCAAATATCAAACCATAATCCCTTGTTCCATGCAGATATCTCAATATCCATTTTAATGCTTTTCAATGTTCCTTCCCAGGGTTAGCCATGTATCTACTAACCGTGCTCACTGTATGTGCTATATCTAATCTATAGCACACCATAGTGTACATCATACTACCTATAGCATTTGCATAAGGGACTCATTCCATGTACTCTTCCTTCTCTTCTGACTGGGGGCTTTGTAACTTAGAGAGAGACATATGGCTCGGCAATGCCATTTCTACAGATTTGGCTTTCTCCATCCCAAACCTCTCTAGAACCTTCTGGACATACTTTCCTTGTGACAAATGGAGCACTCCATTACACCTATCTCTGTAAATCTCCATTCTATGGATTTTCTCAGCTGGATCCAAATCCTTCATCTCAAACTCAGATGATAATGCCCTTTTCAACCTTTCACAGCATCCATACTTCTACTGGCTATGAGCATATCATCTACATACAATAACAGGTATAGGACATCCTCCTCATCTACATTCTTGATGTAGACACAATAGTCATGTTCACATCTGCTGAAATTCAGGCTCAAGACAAAGCTATCAAACCTTTGATACCATTAATGAGAGGATTGTTTCAAGCCATACAAAAACTTTCCGAGTAAACACATCTTTTCTTCCTATCCCAACTCCATGAAACCATCAGACTGCTTCATGTAGATTCTTTCCTCCGAAGTTTCATAAAGAAAGGCCGTCTTCATGTCCATCTGTTTCAATTCCATGTTATGTTGTGCCATCAGTGACAGCAAAACTTGAATAGATGTATGATGCACCACAGGAGAGAAAATTTTTATGTAGACAATCCCTTTCCTTTGTGAGTATTCCTTTGCTACCAGCCTTGCTTTGAATCTGACTCCATCTTATTCTGAAGGTGCTTCTTTCTTTGTGAACACCCACTTTGAGCCTATAGGTCGAGCATCCTCTGGAAGATCCACCAGCTGCCATATCTGATTCTTCTCAAGTGATTCCATCTCCTCCATCATGGCCTATATCCATGAATCATGATCCTCACTCTCCATGGCCTCTGTATAATTCTTTGGATCTCTATTAGCAATGATGAGTGCATAGGAGATAACCTCATCAATGCCATATCTGACTGTCCTCCTCATAGTACACTAGGGCTTGTGCAAAGCCACTCCCACTAGTACATCTCTGTTTGATGTCTATGGCTGCTCCTACACATCTGTCTAAATTGTCGATCCTCCATGCTGATTTTTAATATGAGACAATACTTTTCTATCCAGCTCCACCTCAAAAAGAACACTCCTATAAGTGGATATGACCTACATGCCATCATTCTCTAACTGGCCACCGCTGTTCATCTTTGTTTTTTTAGTTTCATCTATCCCAGACCTTCCCAAGATGCTCTTCTCATCAAAGATAATATCCCTGATGATCACTGACTTCTGTGTCTGAGAGTCCTATAGCAGGTACCCCTTGATTTCTTATGGATATCCTATGAATGTCATCTTTTAAGATTTTGGATCTAATTTGCTCCTCTCGGTTGCCTCCACATGTGCATAAGCTATGCAACCGAAGATTTCAGATGGCCAAGCTCCATCTTCTTTTCACTCTAGACCTTCTCTAGAATGCCACCATTCAGCTTATAATGAGGAAATCTGTTCATAAGAAAATAAGAAAAATTAGAGCATGACCCCAAAAGAACTTTGGGAGTGATGTTTATAGCCTCAAATTTCATGCCTTCTCGATCAATGTTCGATTCATTCTCTCTGCGACACTATTCTGCTGGGGAGTCATCTTCATCATGTAATAGCATTTGATGCCATTTTTCTCACAGTACCTCCTAAACTCTAGGCTAGTATACTTCCCTCCATAGTCCGACCTTAGATACTTCACCTATCTTTTTGACTCCTTTACTTCAGCTCTCTAGGCTCTGAACCAAGAAAACACCTCTGATTTTTCTCTAATCAGATAAATCCACACCTTTCTTGAGAAATCATCAATGAAAGTGATAAAGTATTTTGCCCCACCTCTAGCTGATACAGGAGCTGGTCCCCACACATCCGAGTGTACTAAATCCAGCACTCCCTTACTATTCTTGGTACTTCTGGCAAACTTCATCCTATGCTGTTTGCCAAAGATGCATGGCTCATAAAGATCTATGCCCTCCTTCTTCAGAGATGGGATCATACCTCTTCTGCTTAGTTTAGTGAGCCCACGGTCACTCATATGATCCATCCGATAGTGCCATAGCTGATATAAAATCTGCTCCTCTTGTGCCGATGCTAGCACCTCTACACTATCATTTACCACTGAGCCTACCATTCTATAAAGATTGTTGCTCAGTCTTCTACCTCTCATCACCACCAAAGCTTTCTTAAAAATTTTCAGACATCCACTCCCAGCCTGGCTACTAAAAGCATAATCCTACTACTCCAAAGAGCCCAAAAAAATTAAATTCTTTTTCAACTCTGGTACATGCCTGATATTTAATAATGTACGAATGATTCCATCATACATCCTCATCCTGATAGAGCCAATTCTAGCTACTTTGCATTGATGATCATCTCTAAGACTGACACTTCCACCATCAGCCATCTGGTAGATAGCAAACCACTCTCGATAAGAAGTATCGTGGTGTGAGCATGCTGAATCGAATATCCACATAGTATCGTACTCTATGGATCCATCTGATACATCTAGCAGGTCTTCTTTACTGCTCATAAAAGCTATATCATCTTCCTTATTGTCCTTCCCTTTTTTTGATCTCAAAAGGGGACAATCTCTCCTTAGGTGTCCAGACTGATAATATTTATAATATTTCAACGTCATTTTTCTCTGATCGCAAGACTTTGATCTGCCCTTGGATTTTTCTCTTATCTTCTTCTTTGATCTTTCCTATCTTTCGTTCATAGCCAAGATCTCAGACTTAGGATCTTCCTTGCAGATCTTTTTCCTTTGCTCATTTGATCTGAGCACATCAATAAATTCTTCATAGTTTAGGGTCTTCATTTCATAAACTAAAATTGTTATGAGACCATCATACGAACTTAGGTGAGAACATAATAGCAGCAATGCCCAATCCTCCTCGTCGATCTTTACATCCAAACTCATCACTTCAGAACACACCTGATTGAACCTTTGGATATGTGCAACAAGATCTCTACATTCGGGCATCCTCAGACTATACATCTGTTTCTTCAACCATAGCTTATTCGTCATATTTTTTTCCATGTATATGTTCTCCAGTCTCTTCCAAAGCACCTTTGCCGTGATTTCTATGCAAACCTTGGGCAAAATCTGATTGACCAAGCACATCCAAATGGTGCTAAAAGCAATTTTCTCCAACTCTTCCCAATCCTCAGCACTGATCTTTTTTGATCTTTCTTTTGTCAAGATCTTGTAGATCCTCTACTAAACCAACAAATCCTTTACTCTTTGCTACCATAGGATAAAGTTCTCCTTGCCATCAAACTTCTCAAAATCTACCTTAAATCCACTTGATTTCATGACTTCAAATAAGTTAAGAATAGATCCCTAACACCCTTCATAATCACACACACCAACAAAACTATCCTTTAAAGAAGATCTAACTAGCCCTAGATCCTCTTTCCCAACTTTTGTATTATCGTTCCTCCATGTAGACAATCTCCACCTTAATCTAGAGACAACCACAAAGCAAACTAGAAGTTTTAGGATAAAACCTAGTGCAACAAATCCTAGATGTAGTAAATCCTAGGTATCTTCCTTCCTTCCATGCAGCACCGCTCTGATACCAATTATCGAGAATACACACTCTTTCTGTAGGATCGGCATAGCCGTCAGTGATTAGTCAAGTAACAAAAAAGTACTTCTAAGAGATTTCTATAGAAGTACGATCAAAAAATTTAAGAAATAGAGAAGAAAAGAAGAAGAGATTTTCAAAAGAAAAAAACTTTTATTCAGTATATTTCAGTCTCATTACAATCTTAATCTGTTTCCAATATATATACTTTACAAAGGTCAAGCTTAAGCTCATAGAAAACTCTCCAAATCCAAACAACCATGTACATAAAATAATAACCTATGAAAACTAAGCTGGCCCAATTTTAGATTGAGTTGGCTAACCTATGATTGGGTCGGCTCAGTCCTAGATTGAGCCAACTCAGTTGTGTATCATGCTAACAGCACAAAAATACTACTTTTTATCTAGATTTTTCTCTGAGATCTAGCCGACTCAGTACTCGACTGAGCCAGCCTAGTTCCCAACTTAGCCAGCTCACCCTAAGGGACTGAGCCGACTCAGTTGTGTATCGTGCTAATAGTCTAAAAATGCTGCTTTTGTTAGATATATGCGCCTTAGAAGCCAGAATTGGCTGACACTTGTAATACACTTCTAGGGGTAAAATTATAATTTTGACTAAAATCAATAAAATAGATTATTTATTATCACATATGTGTATTTAGTATCTATGATACATCCTTTGAGTTAATGGTAACGATAATTCATATTTTCAAGAGTTAAAAATTTAAGACATGAATAATCATTATTAACTCATAAAATACTCCCGACCATAGGATTATCACGAGGATGGTGATTGATCAAGAAGGTTGGTGTACAATCGCTTCTCTTTAGTAGATGAGTCTTAAGTCTATGGTGTGAAGACACCGAAGCGAGAGTATAAGTACTCGTTAAAGAACGAGGGCACTGAGCGTGACAACCTCAAGTAGTCATTAGGAAGTCTACCTTCTCATCAATGACTGACTCGATGTTGCAGTGGTGTATCTGGTTTTTTGACCTGAGATGCATCGACAGTTCACCTTGAGGGTGTTATAGTTTGACTACACCATTACTCGATCTCCTAGCCATATGGAATCCTGAGGTGTATGTTGGCTATAGCATGTTCATTATAGGAATTGGATTGCATCAAGATGGAATCTATCTACCTCGGTGGTAGAGGAGCAGCCCTATGATGATCATGAAAATCAAGTCTAGAAGCCCATGGCTATGGTAGAGTGAAATAATAGAAAGAGTTTCTATTTAGGTTTTCACATCGAACTTGAATCGAATGATTACGTCATATGACAGAAACTAGGGTTTGACGAGTTCACCTTAACCCTAATTTGATCGGGGCTCAAGATAGAAGAACTTAATCACACAGGTAGCTACACCAAGAGGTTCGCATTCAGCTCTGATGGGTTGCCACCATATACTGTTAGGTGTCACTGGTGGATTTTGGGAGCAATTAGAATGATTTAGATGATCGATCATTCTAGCTGTTCGAATCAGAAGAGTTCTGATCCATCGAAAGGAGTTTCGATGATGTTGACGATAGAGATCATGACATATCCCATTACCATATAGAACTGAACCTAACTGGGTCATACAAACAAAGGTTTGAATCTGGTGATCATCAATTGAACTGATCCAGTTCAATTGATCTGAATGAGATTCAATTAGGTTCAAGAAAATTGTGCTAGCACTCGATTGAACCTAACGTTCTTCTTTTACTATCATAAATAGTTATCCTGACTGAGCCAAAGAAGTTTATGCTCATTCAGAGGCCTTCACCTAGTCTGACTGGAGCCTGTCTAGGTCAAAAAAGAGTTGTCTTATTTTGTAAGATAATATCTGCCATTTTTGATCACCTGCCATTTCTCATCCTTTGACTTTGATCAAAAGTTAACCTTTGACTGGTCAAATGTTGATCATTGATACTTTGACTTCTGTCCACATGTCATGCACCTATTGGAGAGCTGGTGGGGGCTTGTCCTCCTACCACAACCTGGCAAGGAGGACGGCACACGCCACCCTTAGCGTGTGCCCAAGTTTGAGGCACCCAGGAGTCCCGGTTGGATAGGGACTCCATCTCCTTTTTGGATTTCGATTAGACTTCTCCTAAGAACCAAGTTTGATAGGTCTTTTTAGGTGCTATCTACGGAGGAAGCCAAGGGACTCTATTTCCACCAATCAGATTTAGATATGATTTCACAAAGGATTATGATTGGTTGGGAAGAAGAGGAGTTGGATCACGCATAGTCTATAAATAAGACCCTACGCCCAACTCAAAAAAAATAATTAAAAAATTCCTATGCCGCAAGGCTGCCTCTCCTCTCCTCCTCCATGCCAAGTCCACCTTCTCCCTCTCCTCTCCATGCTCAAAGGATTTTGGGATCTTAGTTGGTGCAATCCAGATGAGAGAAAGGCGACAGAAAGCTAGAAGGCTGCACTGCTGCAAAGGACAACTGCTAATCTTCAAAAGATATTTTGAAGATCCTCCAAATTAGATTCAGATCTAATTTTTGGAGATGTGATAGAGAAGAAGAGGATCTCCAGATCCAACCTGAGTGGATACCGGTAGAGGGTAGCCACTTGCGTGGCTAGATCCAGAACCTTCCGCTGCATATAGGATCATCAATGGATAATAGGATTACCCTACATCAAGGTAAATTAAATATGATTTAATTTATCTATATTTTAATTTTATTATTAGAATAATATAGATTAGATCTAAAACATTCCAAATTTGATCTAGATCAAAAAAAAAATTTAAAATATATCTCTCGATCCGATCAGATCTGAACGAATCTGATCCGAAAAATCAGGACTTTTCCTTCAACTGATATCAGAGCCAAGGTTCTAAAGTATTTAGATCTGATTTTAAATTTATTCTGATCAAAAAATATATAATTTCAGATGTCACATTAGATGTGATCAGATCTGAAATCAAAAAAAATTAAAATTAAATAATTTATATTTAAGATTAGAAAATATGCATGATTAGTTCTAAAATAGAATAGTTCTATAGAATAGTCTTGCATATTTATAATTTAATTTGATTAAATTATATTTTAGATCTATTTATTTAATACTTTTTGATATAATAATTATTATAATAATATCTAAAAAATAGTAAATAAAAATTATTTAATTTTAAACATCATATGAGATATGATTGATGCATGTCTAGACTAGTTGTAGAATAGTTCTACATAATTATCTAGATTAGAG